>WHYT01017263.1:399664-410392 GCA_009806455.1 Tetrax tetrax | reverse complement strand
TTTCTCGCCTTTCTCCGGGCGCTGATTGGCCGAGAGGAGGGTTCTCGCGAGATCCGCGCGCCTGCGGCCTGGCGGAGGCGGCGGAGAGGCCCGCGTTCGTGCGTTGGAGCCGGCACCGCCGCGCGCTCGGTAAGATGGCGGCGGCGGGCCCGTTCCTTCCCTCGGGGGACGGGGCCTGGCGGGGCCTTTCCCCTGGCCCGGCGGCTCGGACAGCGGTTGACCGCTGCGGGCGGTGCGGTGGCATTGGGCCTGTGGCTTCGGTGGCCCAGGCCCCGGGGACGGCTGGATCGGGGGCAGCGCCTTGGCGGGCCGGTGGCGGGCGGGGGAAGGTCGGGGCGCCTCGGCGGTGCGGGGCTTGGGCCGCCGCGCAGCTGGTTGCGGCGGGGGGTCCCGTTCTGTCGCTGCGCGGTTGGGAACGGTGTGAACGCGGGGCCGGGGAGCGATCGGGGCCGCTCAGCCGGCCCCGGGCTGATCCTGCCTCCCGCTGTCCAACTTTCAGCGGGTCGGTGTGGCTTCGGCGGTAGTTGGGAGGAAGGAAAACCTGTTGGAAGGGGGCCGGTGATGAGAAGGCGCGCTGCCGCCGGTGTTTGTCAGAGAGGGGTGGTGGTGGCTGTTGCTGTTGTTGTTGCCGCCTCTCCTCCCCCTTTCCCTGCCCCCTGGAAGGTAGAAATGATTAAATACTGACTTTAGCAAAGCGCTTTGCTTCCGAATCTAAAAAAAAAAATATTGTCGAGAAAAATACTGGGCGATAACATTTTAGTAGTGTTGACAGGAGTACTGATAGGTAATGTCAATATTTTAGTTGTACATTAGTTAACGTCTCATCTACAGTTTCATGGCTGTACAATACACAGAGCTGTCTCATCTAAGTTTTGGTGAAAAGTTTAAAGCAAATATTGTTTACATAAGCTTTGCTTTAAAGGTTTGTTACAATTTTTCTGGCTAGCTGTCAAACTCTTTGATTCACTTGTTTCAGACTGTGATGCTGTGTGTCCTGTATAAATTCTAAACAAGGTTTATTTGGAGTGGATTTAAGGTTAAGTACAAGAAGATGACATTTGAATTTTTTATTCTGACGATTGATGAAAGCTTTAGAGTCTGGCTAGTAGATGTGAAAGAATGCTAGAACAAGGAGGAGAAAAATGTAAAATTGTGGTTTGAGATAAAAGGCTCTCTTTGGACTGTTAATTTAAAAGATGTCATAAAAAAGATTTTGTGTGAAGATGGTAGCAACGCAGTGCTTATACACATTAAACTTATTTCTTGAACCATGTTAAATGAGATGCTTTGCTTTTCTTGTAGCAAGAGTCCAGGATGAGTTATGCAGAAAAACCTGATGAAATCACGAAAGATGAATGGATGGAAAAACTTAATAACTTGCATATCCAGAGAGCAGACATGAACCGCCTTATCATGAACTACCTTGTTACAGGTAAAAATGAGTAGTAATGCTTGGAGGCTTTTAAATGCACGTTGCTTATTTTGTCAAGACAGACAGTTTTGGCTAGAACATGCTACTAGATGGAGGGAAATTAAGGGCTTTGAGATCTTAGTGATTGCTCTTGGCTTCTCTTAGCAACATACAGCTGCTCTTGTATTCTCTTAAGTGAAAAGTAACTGAGATTCAGAGACCCAGCAGTTACCAGGCAATGGAAGTGGCATTTCTTAACCTTAACTCTTCTACTAAAAGGTGTAGGAAAGAAAGTATTTCCTGGAATGCTGTTAACAAACATGACCTGCTTCTGTATGGTGTCCTTCTTTTGTACCATTAAAACAGAGTTTGAGATGTGTTGCAGTTGTTAAATAACACTCTGAAAACTGCATAGAACAACTGTCAGAAGCAAGTTCCAGCTGGCTAGAAAGATAAACTCTAAAGGGGCGCTTGTTGTGAAAATAGTTTGAGACCAAAAGTATGAACCCCTTCAGTGTATAGCCTAACTTTATACCTAGAACAATCCAAAACCCTCAGGAGCTGTCCCTAGCAATTATGATGTGTACCGTCACAGGAAGCTGTACTAGGGTGGAGGCTTCGGTATCCGATCTACACCCCTGTTTACGCTGGTGTGTGGGTGAAGCCTCTGGGATGCAGGAAGCGCATCTTAGTGGCGTAAAACATTTTCGTGTGTATGAAAGTATGACTTAGGTTTTAAGATAGCTGTTGCAACTTTAAAAAAAAAATAGTGTTAGTATGAGAAAGCAAAATTCCTTTTTCTGTTTCTTCTCAGTACAGCTGCTAGATCTACGTAAACAGATTTTGAGGGAGAAGCAAAACCACCCAAATTTTGAAAATGTGGTTTTGAAAATCCCATTTTGGAATAAGTACACTGCTCTGTTTAAGTATAAAACAAGCTTTCCAGTTTAGAGGTATCGGACTGCAAGTTGCATGAGGGCACTTGAGTTAAGAATGAATTAAGCCTGTACTGTTAGATGCCTGTTGGATAAATGCCTATTTAAGTAGATAAGAATTTTTCAAAAGTTCAGACTTAATCTTTAAACTGCCAAAATGCCCAAGCAATACTCAAGTCTTTTCATAGAAGCTGATATTTTTTTTAAGTGTTTCATAAAGTGTATTTTATAGGTAAAACATTTCTGTTTCAGAGGGCTTTAAAGAAGCAGCAGAGAAATTTCGAATGGAGTCTGGAATTGAACCCAGTGTTGATTTAGAGACTCTTGATGAAAGAATAAAAATTCGAGAAATGATATTGAAAGGACAGATTCAAGAAGCCATTGCATTAATAAACAGCCTCCATCCAGAACTGCTAGATACAAACAGATATCTTTACTTTCATTTGCAGGTAAGGACAGGTAGAAAATTTTATTTTTGTGGTAGAGGTTGCTGAGAGACTGGAAAAAGTAGTGCAGGTTTTAAGAGGATGTTGGGGGGTCTGTGACTGAACATGGGTGCAGTTTCAAATGTTTGTTCTTGACATGGTTTGTAGCAACGGAAAACTTTGTAGCATAGTGCAGTAACCATCATATACAATCGGTAACTGAAAACTTGTAACAGCTGCAGTGGCTTGTGACTTACCAACTTCCAGTTACTGTTCATCTGAATGTCTATTAGTGCCTGTAGTAACGCATCTTTTCAAAACTTGTTACTTGGAAGTGTCAGGTTACCTTTTTCAGTAGATCTTGGGGACAAGTCTGCTGTTCCTTGTCTCACACATTGAGAAGAATTGACCTCAAAATGTCAAATTATGGATTAGTTTGTCTCAAATTACATGCTAATGTCTGAAGATTACACTCTTGAAATACTGAAGATTTGTTAATTTGTTTATTAATATTACTGTGTCTTTGTCTGTAGCAGCAGCATTTGATTGAATTGATTCGGCAGCGTGAGACAGAAGCAGCTCTGGAATTTGCTCAGACCCAATTAGCAGAACAAGGCGAGGAGAGCAGGGAATGCCTGACAGAAATGGAGCGTACGCTGGCTTTGCTTGCCTTTGATAATCCCGAAGAATCACCGTTTGGAGACTTGCTTAACATGATGCAGCGACAGAAGGTAGTCCTTTTTCAAAAGGAAATTGATGTATTTTATTCATATGTGCTGAAAACAATGTCCAAATATTTTTGAAATGTTTAGAAAAAATGTATATATTGGTGTACAAAAGAACAAAAGCATTTCTTAAGCAAGAATTTTTTTTAATGGTGTTAATATATTCAATTACTTGGTTCTCTCCCGTGTTTTCTCCAGGCTCATAGTCTGTGGAGCTTTGTCCTGAGCGTGTTCTGAGGAATTAGCTCACTAGGTGTGATCTTTTCGATGTCTGTGTGACATCAGCCGTGTTAATCATAGGAAAACTATTACTGAACTGTGGTGTTTCTTTTCCAGGTGTGGAGTGAGGTTAATCAAGCTGTTCTAGACTATGAAAATCGTGAATCAACACCCAAGCTGGCAAAATTACTGAAACTACTACTGTGGGCTCAGAATGAGCTGGACCAGAAGAAAGTGAAATATCCCAAAATGACAGACCTCAGCAAGGGGACGATTGAAGAACCGAAGTAAAATGTGTGCAGATGGACATCAAACAATCTTAGTACTGCACAGTATACATTTATATCAGTCTGTGACTGAAATATTTTTATTACAGTACAGCACTCAATTCAGATTTTTCAATGAACATCTAATTTGAAGGGAGAAAAGTCCCTTTTAAATGCTGCAAAAACTGCATTGAAAGGCGCTGTATCTCTTTGAAAGTCTGACTTAGGCTATGCACTATAATACATTTTTAAAAAAACAATTGAACAGGACAGGAAAAATAGCATTTTTAAAAGTACAGAACTCAAGCTTTCTAATTGGCTACTGATGCCTAGTTTAGTGGCCAGTGAGTTAATACAGAGTTATATTGGCAACTATTCAGTTAAGTTTAACTGTCTCCTGTTTGAAATATGTATATAGAACAGTGAATATTTTCTACCTTTAAGTTATAGCCAGATATACATTCCCCTTAAAAGTAACTGGTCAAGTTTTCATCTATAAACTTTGCAGTAAGGTCAACCTTTTGCTTAGGAAATAGTGTACAAACTTGTAAATCATAATTTAAGGACTTTTTTTTTTTTTTTTTTTTTTTTTTTTTTTTTTTCTCCTCGTTTCTGACTTGGTGCTTTATATGGTGAGAGCTATGTTCATAATGGATCAGTGACCCATCTTTTCAGGAGGAATATTGTTGGAAATAAGTTGTTTGGTTTTTTCCTTAATTTTCACAAATGACCAAAATGGCGCCCAGAGGCATTTGAGGATTTTTAAGAGAGGCCTTTCCCCCCTGTATTAAATTTGCAGCTGTAGAGGCTGCAGTGATTCCAGAAGGCAAATAAAGCTTTGGCGGCCGCTGTGTGTTCGTAAGCTGAAAGACACGCTTGTGTTAGGAAATTAAGCAAGGGGGAGAGATGCTTGTTGAAGCCTCTGGTACATCATCTTGTGCAGGGTCTGCCTTTATGCTTGTTGAATAAGAATCGTAGATTTAGAGCTACTTGGGCTGTTTATATGCCTTGAGCTGAGCAGAGCAGGGCTGTCTAAAACCACAAATTTCCGTTTTCTCAATCCTTCCATACCTTTCTGAAGAGATGCTGTTCATCTTCACCTGTATTTGTTTACTGACTGTCCTCGCTCCAGTTAGGATTATAGTTTTAATGTTTTACATGTGAAGTCCAGACTTTCAAGTCAACAAATTGTAATCGTCTGGGTATGGGATGTTCTGGTTGACTTAATTTTGCAGCACTGTGCACTGGTATGTATCCAGTGGTAGTAAGCACTAATCTTGCCAAATCGATCTTTAGATTTTAGGTCTGTATATCAAGTGGTTACAGATTTGCTGAACAAAGACCGAGCTGATGGGTGAAATAGCTTAACATCATGAGACACTGGCAGTTGTCACACCAGTCCCATACTGTACATAATCTAGTCTTGTACGGTAGATATTACCCTGTAGACAGAAACTTAGTTGTCACTTAATTTTACTGGAATACTTAATGCATTAAACTGTATAAAGCTTTGCAGATACACCTGACTTACGGAAGCTAACAAAACCCGTTACTGATTGCATTACTGTGAACACTGTTTACTTGTGTAGCTATTTTTTGTGGGGGGAAGTCATTGTTTGTTAAGCAGCTATTAGTCATGCGGAGCGCCAAGGTTAAGCTGATGATGGATGTAACGATGTCACGTTCCCATTTATTACTGATCCTTCTGTTCTCCACTTTGAGGTATTTGTGGTATGGAGGTCTTAAAGTTTATACGTAGCAGACAAGCTATCAGTAGCCCCCAGCTACAACAGCCGTCTGGCTTTCCTTCACCCAGGCTGGTTATTCTAACACCAAACTTTTAACAGTTCTGGGTTTTAGTTTTTAGTTTTGGGGTTTGGGGTTTTTTGTTTGATTTGTTTTTGTTTTGGTTCTTGTTTTTTTTTTTTTTACTTTTTCCAGTCGGTTGATGTCTGAAAACCGTGTATAACTTTTAGTTTGTGAGAAACTGTATGGTTATTGTAACTTTGTTTAATAACAAACTGCAGAAACAAAACTGGAATAGCTCTGATTTCTTCATATATAGCCAATCAGCTTTTCCTCTGTTCTGACATTCGTTTTGTTAAATCTCATCTAAAGCTTCTCCCGGCTGAAGTGGAAAGTAGTGCGTTTTTGTGGCATGGCTAGCATTTTTCTCCATGAGAAATGCAGTATTACAGTCCTGGTTGAGAAGTTCACTGTACTTCTAGAACGCTACATTAATTTCATATAGTATTTGGGCAAAGACTGAGCATAGATTACTTGAATTTTCAGTAGCTTGTTTTTTTTTTTTCCATTAAAAAATAAACATGTTTTTTAAGGGGTTTAATATAAGATTAGTATAGAACTATTTCACTTTGTTTTTATGAACATGCCACATTGATAAGCAGCTTTAATCTGTAAAGTTTTTGGTAACTGCAAGAAAATATTTGAAAGCTATGCATTTTAGAGAAAGCATAAAGGTAGTGATAATGGTACTTCTAAGGATCTTTATATTAGTGTATATAAAATAGTTTGCATATACAAATATAATATATAATCTGTTTGAAATATTCTTGAATGGTAGGGGCTGTGAAACATTATAATTTATGGAAATATTGTACACAGTAAACAGACCTCGCAGTACACGAATGAACTTTTGTCATATGCATGAGAAATGTCTTATTTGGTGACTACTAATGAATGGGATTTTGTTAACCCATTTTTGTTAGATAACCACTTTAACAAATACTATTAAATGCCACTTTGATCGGTTTGCTTTAGTGTAAAAATACATGTTTTGTTCCACTTAATTTAGAACAATATGAAAATAACTTTTGTAAGAAGATTTGTTCCAAACTCAATGGTGGCAAACAGACCTGGTAATTAAACGTGGTACTCTGCGCTCATTCCTCCCCTAACCTTTCCTCTGTTGAAAGCAAATAAGATTTTTTTCATTAATGCTGTGGACGTGAAGAAGTTGGGTTGTAAAATATCTGTCTGATATGCCTCTGCAGAAAGGCTGTATATCAAGTATGTTTTGATTAGGCTACAAATATCTTTCCTTTTCCAAAACCTGTCACTTCCCTAATCACTGTCGTCTTTGCTGCTACCGTGTTTCTTTTCTGCCTGTCAAATCTAAGCTAAGCTGTGGTTGCTTCTGTTGTACAATGGAGTTGTTTTTGAAGGGTGGGGGATAATGGGTTTTCCTGAAGATGAAGTACTGCTGGTACTTTTATTCAGAAATACTTACTGAACTGTTTAATTTTATATAGCTGGAAAAACAGAGGCTGCTGCACAGAAACTAACAGCAGAATTTTAAGTAAAGCGTTTCCTCTCGAGACTCTTGAAGAGGCAAACATATGCAGCTTGAAACCAGGTGAAGTACCTCTCTCTCTTTAAGATGATTTCATTGAAACACTTTCAGCTCCTTCCACCCACGTTAAATGAAAAATTGAAATGGATGTGGAGAGCACTTACGTAGCATTAAAGATGTGTGAAATTACCTGGAAATAATTGTCTCCTTTCCACTCCTTGTACATATAGGGGAAGCCATTACATTATTCTAGGATGATTTTATTGTTTTTAATTTGTAAAATTTATGCTTTGTATGCTTGAGTATAAGCTTGAAAGCATTACTTAAAAAAAAAAAAATCCTTGACTAGTAGATGAGTGTTGCTCGACTTACTTCAAACCACTTTCTGTCCAAGTTCTTTACAAAGCTTATTAAATTGAGTTGGAGCGCGATCCCTGTGTGTGTTATCTTCACGGGTAACGGGGCCTCCTGCTGTCAACAGCAGCTGGAAGCATCCTCGAGATACTTACCTCAAAGAGTACAAAAGGATCTGGAGTCGTATTTTGCCCTAAATCTGCCTTTAGGCTACAGCAAGTTGAGGTGGGTTCTGACCGCTGTAGATCTCTGCCGTCCAGAAGCAATGTCGCCAGTCAGTATTTGTTTCTGCTGTCATGTTCTTAAGGAAATTGGGATTTCACCCCGACCCGTAGGGTTTAGAGCTGTTCATGAGCAACGGTGTCCCCAGCCCTGCCCGTCAGCTGGTTTGCTGTATGTGCTTAGCTGCACGGAGACAAAACACAAAGGTTATGAATTTGTATTTCTCAATGGACATGCTGAAGTGCTAGAAACTATTTTTATTCCTTTCCTCTCCCCTCCTGCCTTCATAAAATTACGTTAAGGACAAGATTGGCCAAAGTAGCGGCGGACTGCACACCGATATGATCGGGCACCTCGGAGTCAGAAAACCCTGTGCGTTCTTTGTCATGCTCTTCACGTTAAGTAGGCATTCCAACAGTACGCTGCTGCCTTATATCCACCTGGAGCAATTTCTGCATGGGAGTTGCTGTTCACTTAAGAGCAGTCTCAGTTTCTCACCTTCTCTGATAATTTGCTTATTTTTCAGCATGTTGGTGTCTGCAGCAGTTTTGCAAAGTTGCATTATTTAGCACTAAAACTACAAGCATTTTCTTCAGACTGTGGACGAGTCCCGTTGAAACGGCCCTTAGTTAGCAGGGAGCTTTCAAGCCACGGCTGGACTGGTCTTTCAGGAGACAACAGTTGTCCTTATGGAATGTGTCAGCCTATTTCTTCTTTCACACCCCTTCAGGATTTGGTCTTGATCTGTGCTTCATAAAATCTTCAAGTAACACATCCGCTATCTGGATAAACTTCAGCAATAGCAAATGTCAGCTCAAATAATCTTTTGTGTGGTGTAATCTTTTGACAGATTACACTGAACACAGGAAAAACCAGAGGAGATTGTGTTCTTGCATAAGATTTTCTTTAGTCAGCCCCTGTCTCCTGAAGTGATTTCATTTGCAATTTAATCAACTTGGTGGGAAGTTTGCTTCCAGAAAATTACGCAGCAGTAAGTCTGTGTTTTTACTTTTTACACTTTCTTATGTGCACGTGATGGATGTTACAGTCAAAGTTTTTAACTGCAGTTATTTTTGACAGTGAAGCCAGCTTCTTACATAAGAAGCAAAGTAGTCAAAGAAGCTATTCATTGAAGAGTTGATGCCGAGCAGTACGAGGAGATGACCTGGAATAGTACAAGAAGTAAAAAAAAAAAATTGTGCGATGTGCGCAATTTCTAAATTGAATCATAATTTAGTAGGTTAGTAGCCAGAGTTGCAGTGTCTGTGTTGGAGGTGCTTGCGTCCCACTGTGGTGAGACATATTAACTCGTACACAGGTATGAGCGAAGACGTTTCCTGTATCTGTGATTCCTGTACCATGGCCAAGACCTCTTCAGTTCTTTTCTCAGCTTATTACATGCATTTCACTTCTGTAATTACATCAGCAGTCATTTCCTCTCCTGCCTCGGATTAACTTCACTCCAAAGTTACACACTATTGAAATAAAAGAACAGCAGACCACATACTGAACAATGGGTTTGATTTTTGGCTGCATTTTGCCATGACTTGGCTCCCTCTTCTGGAAACAGGCACAGTAGCAGAGTGAATAAAAATACTTACTTTATAGTTTCGTTTCCTGTCCAAATAACGGAAGGAAAGCCTACAACTGCATGGAGACTTAACCTGTGGTTACTACGCGTTGTTCCCCTCCCGTTCCACGTGTACCAAAGCTACTTGTATTGTTTGCTTTCTCTGTTGGTAGCAGGTTTATGCGACTGTGTGTGACAGCGCCACAGGCCTTCGCAGGGAGATCTCCTTCCTCTGAAGAGGAGATGCTGAAGTAAAGGACAAAGTGCATGTTCATGAGTTTTGCTTTTGTCAGCCCTGGTGACCTCCTCCTCCTGGAGTTGTCTCTGTGGTGTGTGAGGAACCTTTTGCTACTTCAGTCTCTAAGGTTCAGCTTAATATTGCTCTTACCCCTCTCGATTTAGGTAGCCAACTGCTCCTCAGGAACCTGCAAAGTATTGACATTAGGAGAAGAACGGGTGAGTTAGCTAAACGTTGGTCTGCTAAAGGCTTAATTTTAATGAGCGTTTGCAGGCTGCTGGCTGCAGCGGTAGCAGATGGAAGGTGCCTGCCCTGCACGTGTACCCTGTACGTTTTGGTGCAGCCCAGAAGCTCCGATACCTCTCCCAAGGGCCATGCAGGACCTTGGCCCGGCTGTGCAGAAGCTCCTCCATCCTTCACTGCAAAGCCTGCAAAGTTTTGCCGTGCCTGCATCCCACCTGCTGTCGGCTGCAGAATCACCTGAACAATGTCTCAACAATGCTCCCCCGCCTGCTCCTTGAGATTCCTGAAGTGAGGGGTGAGTCCTCTTGTTTTGGCCCGAGATAACCATTTTTTTAAGTTATCTATTTCCAGAAATGAGTCTGATTTATCTCTCTCAGATACTTAGAACGAGACAGCAGCTCTGTCCAACAGAGTGAAATCAAGCTGTAACAATACTGATTCCTGTTTGTTTTTTTCCCTTAAATTCTTTGGATGGGAATATCTTATTCAGTTCTAACCTTTAAAAAGCAGAGACAGAGACTTTTCTGCCGGCAACCCTGAGAGCTGGAGGCACAGGGGGCAGCAGTGCATGGGCTGTTGGGCTTTCCAGGTATGGGAGGGAAAGATGAGACCCTGCCCGGTCCCCTCTGTTAGGAAGAAACCCGCATGTTTGTGGGTGATGGAGGGAGAAAACGACCCCTTCCCGGCCCAGATCCCCTCCGCTACGGCGGGTTCGAGGCCGCCCCGAGCCCGGGGATAGGGAGCGGGACCTCGGCCGCCCCTGGGGCGGCCCCGGGGAGCGGGGCAGGCGGCGGGACTTCCCGAAAC
>WHYT01017263.1:347219-399330 GCA_009806455.1 Tetrax tetrax | reverse complement strand
CGGCGGGGGGAGGGAGCCGGCGGCCGCCGCGATGTGAGGCGGCGGAGGCGGAAGGCGCTGCCCGCATGGCCGCGGGTGGCGGCGGGGGGAATGTGCCGCTCTGCAGCGCCGAGCACGGCCCCCGCCCCGCGCAGCACGGCGGCATGCGGAGGGATGGCTGCGGGGACCCGCACTGGTCCAGGTAAGGTTGGACCCGCTCCCGGGAAAGCCGCTCCCCTGGGGGACCCCATCCTCTCTGCATCCCCCGACCGGTCCTCTCCCGGCCCCCCTCCCCTCCGCCCCCCGGAGCTTCTGAAAAAGCTGCAGCTTCGGGATGAAGATGGGGTCGGGCAGCTCCCCGGACCGTTCGCCGGAGAGGTTTCGGGAAGTGCTCGGTGCTCCCCGCCGGGACAGCGGCCGGGGTGCTGCCGCTCCCAGCCCCTCCTGGCCCCCGAGCTGCCCCCCGGGGGACATGGGGGACACGGGGCGACACGGTCCCACTGTGCCGGGCTCCTACAGAGACGGTAGAGGAAAGGGGGAGGACAGGGAATTACTGTGAAACACAAGAAAAAAAAAATCTACTGAGCTTATTTCTGGTCTGGAGTCAGTTATTTAAACATGCGGTTGAAAGCATGACGAGGTTCTTATCAAAGTGTTCCAGCAGGGATGTTTGTACTGGTGATTGTAATTAATTAAGATAAAGTCTGGAATAGTGGCTGGGCAGCAGCTAGACAGCATGAGCTGTTCATCAGCTTAAAATACTTAAAGCTACTCTGGAGCCCAAACTGAGCGCTTTTAACGGTAGGGGCAGGAGGTCCTGTGCTTGGAGCAGGGATGGAGCTCGGATACCTGGGGCAGCGCTGATCCTCTGCCGCGCTGGGAAAGTCAGCCAGCACCTCCACCTCGGGATCCACCGCCTCTCCGGGTCAAGGCAGGGGGAGATGCTGATTTCAGTGCCACGAGGCAGCTGGAAGTGATGGTGGCCTGTCCCCGTGGGCTCCCTGCTCCCCTTTGCCTTCGGGCTGGTGTGAGCCTGTGGCGAGCTCGCCCTGGCAGGAGAGCAGAGGGACAGCCACGGGGACAGATGACATTGGTGCTGATGCGCAGGGACACGTGGGCAAGGGGAGGAATTGTCCCGTCCAGCAGCAATCAGCTGCTGGATAAGTTGAGGTTTATCATCAATCGCTTCCTGCAGCAGCAGCGGGCCGATAGCTGGCTTCAAAGTGCTGTCCCGAGGGAGGCTTTTCCTGCAGTCAGCACCCTGGAAGTCTAATTAAACCCACGCTCGTCTCGAGAGTAAGGGGACAGATCTCAAAGGCAGACTTTTGGCACTAGGGTTGCTTAAAATTTGGAGATTCTCTCCCCCAAAAGCAGTTAGGAAAATGCCTTCTCTCTGTCTCCCCCTTTCTAACTTTTTCTTAAGTCTTTGTGAAACAGGAGGGGTGGGGGAGGAAGAACCCCACACCAAATTTTCATTAAGCAAAGTTTCCATTTAGATATTTTCCCTCTAGAAAAAATTTAAATATGTTTGGCTGGAACGAACCTGCCAGTTTCCCAAATCTCTTTGAAAAATGCAAACCATCGATAACACTTTCCAAAACAAGAGAGATGATTGATTTATCAAGACAGATGCATTTTGAAGCCATTCTGACCATCGTAAGTGCTGCTAGTAACTGAAAGAATCCAGGTAGTACGAAGGAGTAGCAGGATAACCGTGTCCCATCGGATCATTACCTATACTGCTGTGATTCACAGAAGCTGAGATCCCCTCCCTGTTGTTTGTCGTGGACGCACACGCGTGGTCCCAGCCCTTGTTTGGGGAGGCTTTATGGAGCCTTTATGGCCTAAAGGAAACAGGGCAGCGGAGGGTGGGAACGGGAAGGGGAGAGCAGTCCGCGAGCAGGTTGGGCGGTTTAAAGTCAATTTGGCGGACAGTTTTCAAACAGCATATGCAAATAAATAGCTCTCACCATTTCTAAGTAACGAGTTATTGCCATGGAGGCAAGGTTTTACGAAGTGGGGGAAGTGGCATGGGTTCTTTTCTCATGCTCAAACAGAAGACGTGCCAGGCAGCCTTCCAAGATCTGTCTGCACCGTCAGTGCAAGGAGAGATAAACAGTTATCTCAGCAGGTTTATTTTCCATCTTTGTTTATGCTGCTGTTTCTTTTGTGCTCCCTTTTTTTCAGCTGGCTTTTCCTTCCTCTTTCCCTGTTCTTGCCCTACGTTTTATCCTGCCTCTCCGGCTGCTTTCCCAAACTTTTCTGCAGGTTTCCAACGGCTCCGTTATCACACATCTCCTCTTGATCTTCCAAGAACAACACTCAGGGATTTCTGTTTGAGGCCGGAAAAAGCCCTCGTGTTTATGTAGCGCATCTGAACATTTAGATAGCACTTTTTAATGGAGATCCTAACATGCCAAAGCGGGATCCCTCGGGCAGTAGATGTGTTAGCACCTCTGGTTTAATCGGGGCGAAGACCAAAGCGCTGAGAAGACCAATCTATCACTAAAGGTTGCACACAAAGCCGCGGGCAGGTCCGGCAGTAGACTTGGGGCTCACAGGTTGGAGAGAAATACAACATGGAAAAATCCGTGTGTCCTGGGAAGGGAACGGCTCCTGAAAGCGCTCTGCATCTTCCAGCCTCTGGCTACACCTGAAGACAAGGGATTTTTACAGAAGTTTATTAAGCTCCAGAGATAAAAGGAGTTGTACCACCGGCCGCAAGCCGGTCTCCAGTCGCCTGACCGCACTCTTTGCCCGGAGCCAACGGTCACATTGCTTTTCTGAGCTCTGTGCCCTGGTCTTTTGTCAACACAATGTTACAGCTTTAATTGCCATTTTTTTTTTCTTTTTAGGTGTTCATTTTTTTTTATTGTACAAGTTTCTCACCCCAGTTTTAATCATGACCTAATTGAGAACTTTTTTTCACATGGAAAATGTAAGCAAGACACGCGTTTCATTCCTGGCTGGTCCCTCTATGCCCTTAGATCAGCGTGCAAAGCACGCGTGTGCTTTGTCATTGCGTTTTCCCACTGCCTCCACTTGGACTTAACAACTATTTCCAGCTCATACGAGCTGCCGAAATCTAATTTCATCTTTGCTTTTGCCGAAAGCAAGAAATGAAGAGAGGGAATAAACCCAGAGCCACGCTTGCTGAACACCACTTTGTTGCCATCTGCGGCTCTGCGGAAGGAGCTTGTGCATGGGAGGCTGACAGGAAACCAGCAGCTTTCCCAGGAAAAAAAGCCCTGTGTCCTCTGTGCTGCTCTCACTGGCTGTTAGCTGGTGGGTTGAAAAAAAAAAATAAATCCCTCCTCTAAACCCCAAAGCTACTTTTGACAGCGACAAATCATTAGCTTGGAGCCGGTTTGCAGCATGACAAAATCAACTTGAGGAGGGGGGAAAAAAAAAGGACCCTCTCTCTTGACAAGTGATTTTCAAGGGAAGGAGAAATTGTTGAGAAAAACAAAGAGAGAGAAGTGAGAGGGCTGTCAAAGCGGGTTAAAAATAACTGCCTGGGTATTATCTCCTCGCACAGGAGTGTCTGCATGACCGCTGTGTTTACGCCACGTCAGTCAGGCCGCGGTTGTGTTGGAGATCTCTGTAAGTTAAAGCCCCAGGCAGGTAAGCTGGAAAAGAGGTTTCTGAAGGGGGACGCTCCCACGGGGCTGGGAATGGGTGACGAGGAGGTCCCCGGGCTGTGGTGTGGCAGGCGCGCAGGGGGGGACCGCAGGCACAGTCTCTTTTTACAGGAGAGAACTGAGGCAGAGATGCCCTGGGGGTGGGTGGTACACCCCGCCAGTGTTCCCTGTGCCCTCCTTGGCCACAGCTCAGCTCCAACGCAGATTGGGAGCTGCAGCTCCCAGTTCTCCCACTTCCAGTTGTGGAAAACACCCACAGACCTCAGAGACCAAACCTCTGGTCAAGAGCTATCGCTGGGATGGACTGTTCATAGCCTTGCTGTCTAACACAGCGCTCTCTCTGAAAATACCAGGTGGTCCTGGAAGGGGGTACGGACCTGTAATCGAATTGATAGCGTGAACTCCTGCGAGTCCCTTTTAACAGTGACCCGCAGTGTCTGCAAACACAGACCTGCAGACGCGGGGAAAGGAGGCAGGCAAGTCAAGAGAAATAAAGTTGAATAAATATTTGCTCTGTGGCATCTACCGGAGAAATTCCTCCGGCAGGAAAACACACTGCAAATAAAGACACCCTATGCTGCTGGCGCTCCTTCCACCGCGGGACGGCTCGGCTTGGTTTTGGCATCCTTAAAAATCTATCTTAACCCCCGTGCCCTGGGCTGGGGACCCGTTTGGTTGGTGGGAGCTGGGTAAGGGGGAATCTCTAGACGCTTTGAAGCAGAGCTGTGACCCCTCAGTGCCCAGGGCTGTGTTTGGGGGAGGAGAACCAGGGGACGTCAGGCAGGGCTGCTCAAATATAGAGCTGCTGCTGTACAAAAAACACCTGGAAGGGTCATCAGGGCTCGAGCTAATTACAGTCCATCTGGGCGGTGGTGAGAGGTTTCTGAAATAGGAAGCGTTGTCTTGCTGCGTGGCTGCTTCGCCGGGTGAAGAGGGTCTGGGGATGTGCAGAAGGGGCTGCACCTGCAGCGCCTGTTTCTCGTAGGCAGAAAGGCCTGGCAGGCACAGGCTGGGTGGCGGGGGGCCGCCGTCGCACAGCACCCAATTAGGTTAATGAGGCGGCTCTGGACAAGCTCTGGTGATTGACCTGCCGATGGTATGGGGCTGGCTGCCCCCTCTCACAGAGATCTCTGCCCCTTATGGCCAGGGGTTGGCCAGGACCGGCACAGGGTTTTGGGGAGATGCTTGATCGTGAGATGGGCACTGTGACACTGGTGACAGCATCGGCTGTGACTTCCTTAGGTTGGATGTGCTTTCCTCTGACTCAGCCTGGTTATCTCCAGCACAGACTATCTCCTCCTCTCTCATCAGAGAAGCCATTAGATTTACATTAATGCTGGTAAAGCTCCGCTCCTCGGATGGCTGGCGTTACCTACAACATCTCTGTTTGATTTGTTATTATTCCTTTTCGAAGGAGAGTTTTAATTTTTCCCCTTGTGCTAGTCGAGGTTCCTCCTGTAACCTTTGCTGTTGTTGTTTTGCACCGAGCAGAACATTGACTCATCGGCAGTCTCTGTGATAACTATAATTAGGAGAAAATGCATTTACAAAGCTCTTTCCTCTGATGCAAGCACGTCATTGTCCTTGCAGAGAAATAATTCTTGCCATGCTTTCTGGTGGGTGTGGGCAGCTAGCGATTACGTTTAACACTCACATTATTCGAGTGGATTTTCCTAGCTGGATATGCTGCCTATAGAGCGGGTGGTAGTCTGAAGCTGTCTTTATACTCCTCACTTGTTTTGAGCATAAGTCTCTACTGATGCATTTAAACGTATAGGAAAAGAATATAAATGTATAAAATGGAGTAGTAACCAGAGAGCATTGAAACTGTGTCATATATTATGACGAGAAGCGGAGTAAAGACGAGTTTAGCTGCACAGGGCTTTTTCTCTCCATCCTACCCCTCTCACAGCCGTACGGGGTTCAGGGCCAAGGAAGAGCCGTCGATGTAATACCCCAGTTTAAAATGCTGCTGCGCTCATCGTCGTGACTGCTGGGAGAAGAGGCAGGCTGAGCCCCGCTCCGGACAGCGAGAGAGCTCGTAAAGGTCTCCCTTTGCTTCGGGGGGAAAGGCACAATTTAGAAAACTGTTTTGGTGGCTAGATAATGGGAAATAACCACGCACATCGCAGGCTGCTCCATTTCACTTGGACATCTCAATTGTTGCAGGTTCAGAGCTGAAGTTAATCAGCGCCGTGCCGCTGTCCGTAACAGGAGGGGTTATGGCCCCGGGCTGGCGCGGAAGCACTGGTTAGGCTGGTGTGGGTCGGTCACTTATACCTGCAAGCATCTGATCCCGGATTGCCTTGAGACAACCCTCCGAGGGCTCTCCATATCGTTTTCTATCGCCCGTTATCCCCCACGTGCCCTCTGGCAGGGGATCTACACCCGGACACGCCTGCCTATGTCGTCCCGCGGACGCTCGGTGTTCGGGAGCCTCTGGTTTGGCTGTGCTCTGCCGTAGCGAGGTGAAGTCGGTGGGCTGGCTGGGGCAGGCAATTTCAAAACAATTCACCTTTGATTTTCCGGCAAATTAAGATATGATTGCTGCATATCTTCCACTCAGCTTAAGACCAGGAAAGACCCAGAGCGAGTTTATCAGCCAGGTAAAACGGCTGCGGAAGGTCAACCCTCGGTTACCTATTCCTCCAGCAAAGATACCTGAGGTTTTCTAGTTCCTGTCTTATTTCATTTGTTTGTATGTGTGCACAGTAACGATACTTGAGTTCCTCCTGCCAGAAGTTGGCCCTGAGCTGCTTATCTGCCCCGTCAAGAATCAGCCATAAATTCCCCTCCAGCCAGTCCCGTTTTGCTGTCCATTGTTCCTTTGCCTCCCTCTGCAATGGGCCATTTGACGCAATTATAAATGGTTTTGCGAGGCGTGGGATTAACCAAGATTTATCGTACAGAGAAATAAACGCTCGTTTCAATATAAGAAGTGACCCAGGTTGTTTCCCGTGGAAGGTGGGTCTGTTTAGTAGGGTGGAAAGCACGGAGGTTAATGCCCCAGTACAGTGAATTCCCCCGGCATCTCTGGAGCACAAAGTCTGTTTGCTCAGTGCTTTGTGCTCCGGCCTCTGGGCATGGAAATAACCAAATACAAAGTGTTCTCACTGGGATTCTAACTCCATAGTTCACGAGCAAAGGGGGACCCGGGCCGACGTTTGCGGGGCTGTGGGAAGGCAGAGCAGTTCGCCTCCGCCCGAGGCCCCAGGTTTGCAGCGAGGTGTGGGTCCTGGCTGCAGAAGCACATCGCTGACTTGGAGCATAAGGAAATTGCCTTCCCGCTTGTTTCCAGCCTGGATCTTCTGCGGGAGCGCTTTTCTTGGGGCTGAGTATTCAGGTACTAAACCTGAATGATTCTCTTAACATATCATTAATAACATCATCTTGAACGTCTTATCAGGCCAGCCTGGATTCTCCTGCTCCTCCCTCTGGGTTATTCAGCCCCATCACGCCTTGTCTCACACCAAAGCGTTCCTCCCTCTCCTGTTTCGGAGGGGGGGCACACAGCCACCTCCGGGTAGGAATGCCAAATCACAAATGTTTGCCACCAAGACGGGGTGTCTCATGCAAATGCTTCCAACCTCATGGGCTGACCTTTCCTTTGTTATCCTTATCTTTTAAAGAACAGTTTCTAAAGCTTTTGTTTGTGGAGAAAAGCAAATAAACCAGGTTTCTCCCCTGCCTTTCCCTTGATTTGCAGTCAATGGTGGCCCATCAGCCTGCTCCACCTTGCAGCCTATGGACAGACACTATTGTTTTGCTGCTGGGGTCAAATAATGTTTGGGGTGCAAGTCAGCATCATTCACAGATGTTGCCAGATGTGCTATGCTCTGTGTCAGGAACACTGACACATGGGGATTGCACTGACCTTTAGTTTATCAAGACAGACTCATTACGGCTCGGAAGTGAACCGGTGTGAGCCGTGAGCACATGGATCTCCCAGGCAGACCATTCCACCTTCCTCTCCATCCCTTGCAGGCCCGAGGCCCGCGTCTGGACGGTGATGTTGCTGCTGGGGACGTGCCTGCTGTACTGCACCCGCGTCGCCGTGCCCATCTGCGCCGTGGCCCTGAGCACCCGCTTCGACTGGGACAAGAAGCAGTCCGGCATAGTGCTCAGCAGCTTCTTCTGGGGCTACTGCTTGACGCAGATTATCGGAGGACATATCAGTGACCAGTACTGGAAATTATTCTCATCTTTTCCACCGCTCGGGCTTTTTCATGACGCTTACCTTGGTTTTGGCCTCTCAGTTCAAGTCTCCGCAGTGGCTGTGAGATTTTCTCCCAGCAATGGGGTGGGAGGGTGAAGCGTATCCATGGGGAGAAGCTTTATGGGGCAGTGCAGGTGGCTCTGAAAGCAGCTGAGGTCTCTCCATCAGCCTCACTCAGGGTCTGTAGCTCTGATTCAAAAAGGGCACGTGCAGTTTTGACTGTCTGATTAGATCCCCGGGCCTTAAAATTGGCACCGCGCTTGTAGGGCAGCGGGCACTGAAGGACTTCACACAGGCAAAATCCCCGGCAAACCCAGGGAGTGTCTGCACCACCATTCCTGCCTCCGCAGCTTCCACAGAGCATCTGCCAGCAGAGACCTACAGCCATGTCCATGGACACTTGGACCACAAACTCTGGTTTTTCACCCGGAAACGGTGAAGAGCACTTTTATAGCAGCAACATTTTTCTGATGGAGGTTGTTTTTAGCACTGGTTCAGTAATTGGAATAAAAAAAGCAAACCCACAAGCTTACATGTTAAGCTGATGAAAGAAATAGTGGGTGTAAAGCAGACTGTCATGTAGAAAAGTGACGAACGCTGATGAGCTTTGCATAGTTCATAGGGGCTGCTCACCGGGAGCGTTGATTGTCCGTTAACAAACGGCTTAATCCCAGTGGTGCCGGACAGCCATTTGGAAGGGTTTGTAGCTGCAATCACTAGCCACTAGAAGAAAATATTTCCTTTTTGCAAGGAACATAGCTTTTTTTCTATTTGATCTGCGTAATCTGTTTTAGTTTTCAGTTCAGCACCTCCAGTTTTTCCACCCTATATTCTCACGCAATCTTTTCACAAACAAGCCCCCATCACAGTTTCCGTCATGTCTGGGAAAACCAAGAGTCTCCATTTTGTCATATCAATTAAAACTCAGCTTCCCCAGTTCGCTATAAGGAAAGATCTAAGTAACTCCCTGCTCCAATTCCTTTACCCAGCCACTCTATTCTCGGTGAGGAGGGCTTTCCTAGGAGATCTTTTGTGAGGAGCTCGTGCCTGGAAGGAGTACGTTATCCATGCAGCACACTGTGCTATTTAATTCTGTTCCTTAACAGTTTGCAAGTAAATGCCTGCAAAAACCCAAATTTTAACAAGCAGAGCTGATGCGAAAGAGCAGATGGAAGAGAAAACCCCGTCACCGGTTAAGAAAAGCGGAACGGTGATGGCGGCTTGGGCTTCCCCTCCGTGAGAGACTTGAGAGCCTCAGCGCAGTGGTGTCTCTGCGGTCGGTGTGTGCTGGGGTCGGATGGGCAGTGCCAGTGGCCGGTGTCCTCGTGAGGGCAATGCAGGTGGCCAGGGGGAGGTCAGAGCTGCTCCCCCGAGGTCAGAGGCATTTGTAAGAGAAGAACAGGTTCGACTGAAAGATTGATCTTAAAAACAGGCTAAACTGGGAAAAGCACTTGAGTCTTGACTGGGGGGTTTTGCCCTTTTGCCCTCTCCTCATTTCTGATAATCTGTTTTCTGTCTTCCAGAATAGGAGGTGAGAAAGTCCTCCTTCTCTCAGCATCAGCCTGGGGGTTCCTGACGGTCCTCACCCCGCTGCTCACCCACGTCACTTCTGCCCATCTCGTTTTCATGACCTCCTCCAGGTTCCTCATGGGCTTGCTGCAAGGTGAGACCTTGTCCCGGGCGCGTGTCCGTGTGTCCATCTGCCCAGAGGCATCCTCGCACAGGGCCTCGTGCGGTAAATTCAGATGCACGTCCTGTGGTTTGCGGTGCGTGAGCCCTTGCAGTTCGAGCAAACCTCTGCCTCAAAACTGCTTCCACATCCAGAACTTCCATGGGGAAAAAAAAAGTGACATTCTAGAGAAAGTCGCTGACAAATCATTCCCCTGTAGAAATCCCTGCCAGACAAGGGCTGCTGGCTTCTGAAGTTGTCACTGTTCCTGTTTAGTTTTCTGCATTTTAAAACTCCTTCAAAGCATTTGGGGAAAACTGGTCCTTGCCAAAACTTTTGGATAATTTGGGATGATTTTCCTTCCCTCTTGCCGAGCTGCAACACTGGGGAACCATTGGGATAAGTCCATTGACGCTGATGGATTTACTGTAGCAGCAGTGATGGTGAAACGGGATTGCGGAGAAGGCAAAAACAAACCTTCCATGGTGATGGATTAATTTGTTTTATTTTATATCCTGGTTTGAATTCACCAAAAGTTTTGTTGCTTTGTCTCGGTGTTTAGCTCCTGCGGGATCTTTTAAACTTGCTTTTGATTTGCTCCCGGGGGCACAGGAGCCTGACTGCTCCCTGCCTTGCTCCTCTTGCTCTCAGGGGTGTATTTCCCGTCCCTGGCCAGCCTGCTGTCCCAGAAGGTCCGGGAGGGCGAGCGAGCCTTCACCTACAGCACGGTGGGGACCGGCTCGCAGTTTGGGTAAGTTCAAAAGGCTTCGAGCCACGAGTGACAGTCTCTGGACATCGTACGTGATGAAATGCCGTTAAATAGTTGGAGGCAAAACTCGCAGCCCAAAGTACCTGTGGAGTCCTGGGTCCTGGAGGAGACCGGCTGCTGCTGAGGAAGCCTCAGGCAGTTGCTGTCATGCATGTCAAGGATTTAAGGGTTTTTTTTCCCTTTCTTTTCAAGCCAGACTTTGAAGAGTGTTTGCAACGTTTAATTACTCTGGGAAACAGCCTGATTCAGTAGGAAGAGCAAGGGTCAGCTGGAGACTGGTCACCCGTCCTCTCTGATAGATGGGGCTGATATAACTTCCCCATCTCTGCTATTCTCCATGAGAATTTCCTTTCTAAATGGAAGGGTTGCTTAAAAGCCAAATAGGAGTATTACTGCATTTGATCATCTAGTTTTCCAGTGTACTCATTCCTTTCAATGATTTATACATTCTCTGAAATACTTTCTACACACCGGCAACCTCATTTTCTTTCCCCAACGAGGATGTTTTGGTGCTGGGCGGGCGAGCATGAGGTCCCTCAGCAGTTCCTCCTGCCCGGCTGAGGATCCCGCGATGCCACGCGGGGAACATGCAGTGACTGATGGCTATTTTACGTGCATTTAGTGAGACGCAGCATCCACCCCAAGAAGCATCTCCCATTGACGCGCGCAGCCGACCGCTCCCAGCCAGACCTGTAAATCCAGCCTGGCTTCCCTTGCAGGACGCTGGTGATCGGCGGCGCGGGATCTCTCCTCCTGGACTGGTACGGCTGGGAGAGCGTTTTCTACTTCTCCGGTTTGCTCACTTTGCTCTGGGTTTACTGCACCTGCAAGTACCTCCTGAGTGAGAAAGGTGAGTCCAGCCGCCTGCGTCCCTCGGGCTGCCGGCACGCCTGGTTTTGAGCTCTTGCGTTGCTGATTTCCCATTTCAAGTCCCGCGCTGGATTACACTGCTGGTGAGAGCCTGATCAGCCTCCTCAGTACCCTTAAGCACCAGTGAAAACACCAAACAGAGCATGATCTTCAAAGTGGATTAAGATAAAGCAGGGCAAGAGACTTATTCCAAACTAAGAGCATGTACACATAGAGCTTTTAAAAACCAGTTAATCCGGAATATCTCTTCCCAAATAACTGTCTGGGAGTAATTCCACGCACGGGCAAACCGTTACACCTGGCTACAGCACTATCAGTGCAAGCGTGGATGTAGGTGCTCAGCCCATCAGGAGCCTGGTGTGTGCTTGGTGCTGCCCCAAATCCAAAGCTGGTCCCTGCCCAAGGGGTTTTGTTTAATTATAGCAAGAGATAGAGCAAATGGGTGAGGGTGGCTGGATGGGGGAGTGTGTGGGTGCAGTGGAAAAATTTTGGTCAGCATAACAAGGTGTTATTTAATGCTGGTATAGCCAAAAAACAAGTAGGAAGGAGATTAAAGGTAGGTGTGTAGTGGTGTCCCAGGGCTCCCTCCAGCTGCACAGAAAATTACTGATCAGAGCTTTCCTTTGTATATTTTCTTCCCTGCAGAACTCATCATCCCTATAGATTATTTAATGAGAGGCCTCTCGATATCCAAGCAGACCAAAGTTCCCTGGAAGCAGCTGTTTCGGAAGGCGCCGATATGGTAGGCAGCTGCGGTGGCCTCGCGTGTCGGCGGGGCTGGGGAGCATCCCTCCCTCCAAGGGCTTTTTCTCCTCTCTTAGCTGATTTCTTCTCCCTATGTGTATTTTGTCCACTTCTTTATATAGCTGGGAAACAGGACCAGGTTTTCTAATCCCTTCTGTTTAAGTAAAGAACTAAAAAGGTAAGCTGGACAAAAGGCAGCTTGTGTTCTGTCCAGAGGGATGTCAGGCTTGAGTGTTCTCCTTCGCAGGCTGTCGTGTGCTTGTCGGGGGTGATGTTCTTAAAATCATAGAATCTTTGTGGTTGGAAAAGACCTCCAAGATCATGAAGTCCAACCACCTTCTTCACTGGTCTTGTTATTTACAATGTCACATTACAAGTGCTGCTTGTAATGGGCTCCTGAGAAGGGCTGTGCAGGGGCACTGGGTGGCACAGGCTGTGTTCTCATTGCTGGCAAAACATCTTTGTAACAGCTGATTTTCCTTTGGGATTCTGCATTTGGTACTGAGGCTCAGCCGAGTGCCGTTTAAAGAGGAGGAGGAGGGCGATGGGGCTGCAGGGCAGCAAGCCCGTTCCTGCCTTGAATAAGCATGGAGCATCTGCTGATTCCAAATCCCCAAAAACCCCCAAACACCACCACCTCTTGCAGCAGGGCAGCTCTGGCAGCGCTCAAAGGGACCGGTGGGAAATGCACTCGCACAATTGCCGCTGCAATTAATTAACCTCGCCCGAACCCAGGGGCTGACGTCAGGCGCCCGCCCGGGCGCTGTGCGGGGAGGGCGGCGGAGGAGCGAGCGGTGCTGCGAGTGGCAAGGCAAAAGGAGTAGTTATCTGGGAGAAAAATCTCAGGAAGCAATTGCAGCGCCATGAGGGATTTATTTATAGAGCAGGAACTGAAATATCGGGCTGCTCGAGTGCCCGTTTCCCACCCAGTGTGACCTGTCGCTCCTGATTATTTCCTCCCTGCTGTGTATTTTCAGGGCTGTCATCATTGCTCAGCTTTCTACAGCCAGCACGTTTTTCACTCTCCTTTCCTGGCTGCCAACTTTCTTTAAGGAAACTTTCCCTGAGTCGAAGGTGAGTTGGCTCTGAGACACAGACATTGCCGGGCTCCGCGCAGATGAGGTCGTGCTGGGTGCCTGCCAAAATGGGGTGGATAGGGAGGAAGGGGATGGTGAGAGCAGGCTGGGAGGCAGGAGGAGGTGGGAGGCTTCCGTGGGGATTTTGGAGCCAGTATTCCCCTGCACGTACATTTGGAGATGCAAGCATCCTCCCTCTGGGTAGGCAGAGACTGGTTTGTAGTCGCTTGTTTAGGGATGCTGAAGTGAGGCAGAGCTGGGGCACCTGCCGGGCAGGGAAGAGAGGGTTGTATTTGCTTTTTAGACTGCTTTTCTTCTGAGGGAAGGACGGTTTTCAAATGGCACAGAGCTCATGACGTTATCCTGTTGCAAATGACCATCAACCCATTCACCCCTGGCTTTTCACGTGGTTTTTAACCGTACTGACGTTGTATAGCACAGAGCTGCCCGAGAAAGTGATAATTACCATTAACAACGTGCACTTCGAAACTGCTATAAAAGCTTCCCTCTCCTCAGCACAAATGATGCTCCAGTTTTTCAGAACCCGCGGCATTACTCGGCTGAGCTGAGAGCTGTCATTTTCATCTTCCTGTTCTCAGAAACTCGGACAATCTTTTCCGTTCAGTTTTTATAATTTCCAGAGCTGCTTACAAACGCCTTTCCATATTACATGTGTAAGGCGCTTTATGGCATACTCCATATTTACATTAAAATCAGGTATTAAACCAGCGAACATATTGTTGTGACGAGCTCTGTGCACCTCCCGTAATGTGCTTGTGCGGCAGTAATTTACCATCTGTTAGGTATTATACCACGGTGCCTTTACGTAAGATGCTCTGTTTAGCATCCCTGCATCTGCTAATCCCTTCATGCGTTTTAATAAAACGGGGCTTGAGGATGCTTGATCCTAAAGGATGGACAATAATCCTTAATGTGGGAAGCCCGTGTCACCTGCTGGACAAAGTCCCTTTCTGCAGGTGAGCTGCCTTCGCCGCCGCCCCAGCAGCTGCCTGCGGTCCCCCCGGGTGGAGGCGATGGAGGATTTTGGCTCACGCTGAGGGTGAAGGGCCGTAGGGAGGAGACAAGGGTGGCTTTGGTGAGTTGGGATGGACTTGGTGCACCAGCCCCAGCTGGTGCTAACAGACACCAGAGATATTTCCCCACAAGCCCTATAGGGCAACGTTTTCAAAAGTGACGAAGAACCAAAGTTTCACAGGCACTGAGAGGTGCAGATGGACCCTGGCACAATTTCCAGGAGCAGCTGAAACAGGATTATTCAAACCCAAGATTATCCAGCTCTCCCGAGCATCCTGAGGCCAGGCAAGGAAGGGAGGGATGCCACCACGGGTGACGGGCTCTGAGCGAAGGGGGTGATGTGGGGGACGATGGATGGATGGCAGGCTCAACCAGCTGAGGTGAAGCCCAGCCCAGCCTGCACTGGTTTCAGCTCCTCGTAGGATCTAAGTACCAGAATGCCTCTGAGCAGCTGTAATCCAGATGACCAGTAATCGTCTGTGATTACAACTGCAGCAAGCTCGCTTAATTGAAAATAGACCATAGTATGTTGCTCCCCGTAATGTTACCTAATCCTGGCATCAGGAAATCCAGCTGTGTTCCCTCCGCTTCACAGTGAGGCTGCTAATGATGTGGAAGCCGAGGTCGGAAATTTTGCCGACAGCTTTACCGATGACCCACAGGGCAGCGTAAAATCTGCAGCTTGCTTCTGGGGCTCTGGGGCTCTCTGCCACATCACCTTGCTGAACAGTCACCTTTGCCACTTTTAACCCCTCTGTCCCGGGGCAGACAGAGCTTTCTGCTCCTCCCTTGGAGGCAGGGTCGCTGGGGCAGAAGGAAAGACAACGAACCATCAAGTGCTGCAGCCCTGCAATGCACCTGCCACCTTACAGGCTTCAGGGTGGAGCTGAGAGCTTGCTGTGCGAAGAGGGCAGAGATCCTGCAAGGAGTCCTGATCACTCCATATTTTGTCCTTTCTGCAGATATCACAGACTATCAAATGAAATATTTGAAAACGAACTCAGCTCTGGCAGCAAACCTCTCTTGATTTTTGCTCCCTTTCAGGGCTGGGTGTTTAACGTAGTCCCCTGGCTGGTCGCAATTCCAACAAGCCTGTTCAGTGGATTTCTGTCTGATCATTTAATCAACCAGGGTAAGAGCTCTTCTGGCTTCTCCTTACCTCTTACGTTACGTGATGTGGAAAGAGGTCCTGGGTGGGAGGAGGTGGGCTTGTCGGTAGGGAAAAGACCCAGCAAACAGACAACGCGACGTTGTGATATGAAAGCAGGAGAAATACTCCAGGGCCCAAACCCCACCCGTGTGCTCAGGGCTGCCTTTGGTCTCAGCCACAATATGCTCCTGGAGATGAAATTTGGCCATCTGAGATTCGATCACCCTGTGGTCTCCTGGCTGGAGAACAAGGAGACCAGGTGCGTGGTGCTTAACTGCAACTCTCCCTTTCTCTTCCAGGGTACAAAACCATCACCATTCGTAAGTTCATGCAGGTGAGAGAGCTGAAGCCGCAGGAGGGACCCTTGGGCTGCTGCTGGGTGCTGCTGGCACGGCAGATCAGACCTCTTGTGGAGCTGGGTGGGTGGTTTTGGGTGGAAAGAGGAAAGTTTGTAGCTTTGCAGACAGATTGGTGGTCAGTGCATGTGGGAAAGGAAATCCAGAGGAAAACCCTGGCTGAGGAACAGAGCATGGACCAACCGTAGTGTTGAGCACAGAGATTTGTGAGTGCTCCAAAGAGGTTTTTTCTCACAGGGAAAGGTCAGCCCTGTGCTGTTACTCCAAATGACCCCTTAGATACTAGGAAATAGCAATAGAAGGATGACCAGAAATAGAAATGCCAGGTGAGGGCGCGGCGTATCCTCTCTGCACGGCAGCATCGCGTCCCTCTGCACAGACCTCGGACACAAAGGCAGGACACCAGGGAAAAAAGGGCTTGAGAAGCACCCAGTGCATACGAGCTCTTGCCGTTGTAAAAGGGAAGTTTGTCTGTGAAAGGAGCTGCTTTCTTCCTGACAGAAAATGTGCCGTCGGATTGAATTTTCCCTTTCTTCCAGGTCATTGGATCCGGTGTCTCAAGCATTTTTGCTCTGTGCCTGGGCCAGACATCCAGTTTTTGCAAAGCGATAGTGTTCGCCTCTGCCTCCGTTGGCCTTCAGACCTTTAACCACAGGTAAGGAGCGTGGTAACGACTGCCCTCAGCTGCTCTGAACGCTTTGAGTTGAAGCATTTTCCTCCTGATAATCTCGTGTGCCACTCCGCTCTCAGCCTCTTTCCTTTCTCCCCACAGGGCCATTTATTCTCTAGGATCCTTTTCTGTTGCCTGACAAACTGAACTCGGTGTAAATGATGAAAAAGCAGTCCTGCTCCATTAAAACAGCCATTTCCCCCTCTCTGTTTTGTTTCAGTGGCATTTCAGTAAACGTACAGGATCTGGCCCCCTCGTGCGCTGGGCTGCTGTTCGGTAAGGATTCCCGCGGTTTCGGTGGTGCTGGAGAGGCGGTGTGTGCCCTTTGCCAAAGGCTGGCCTGCACCCAGGGCTGGGGCCGGGGCTGAGCGTCGGCCGTCCCTGCCGTCAGCGAGGCGTTTCGCTCAGCACGCAGACCCGGGCTCGGGTGGGAGCCCGGATGAAGCCGCCCATGTTTGTGGGGTTTGAATACGTGATTTCTTTCTTTTCTGTACAGGTGTTGGGAATACAGGTGGAGCCCTCCTAGGTAAGGTCCCTCCCACAGCTCATCCTTTCCTGGGGAGTCCTCTGGGGCAGGGTCTGACCCCAGAGCCTTTGCGTTTCTTTCTCTTTCCTCCTGTCCCAGGTGTCATCTGCGTGTACTTGGCTGGCTACCTGATCGAAACGACTGGCTCCTGGATTTCCGTCTTCAACTTGGTGGCTGCCGTTAACAGCGTCGGTCTCTGCGCGTTCCTCGTGTTTGGAGAGGCCCAGAGGGTGGACACAGACTCTGCATACATGGACCTCTAGAGATGCATCCAGCAAGCAGCTGACGGAGAGGAGAGTTGTGTGTCCTTGTCGCACAAGTGCCAAAGAACTTTCATTTTTTTTTTTGCAGGTGTTTAACAGGGAAAAAAATATATTGAGACCAAGTAGATAATGGGTCTGGATGAAACCCATAGAAGAAAAGACATCTAGAGTTTATTTTTTGCTCAGGGCATGGCTGGTGGCCTTTAGAGCCATCCAGCTCAACGTCTCTAGTGAAGATGTGGCCTGTGTGACTGGTTTGCCCCAGTCCGTGTCTGGTGGACAAACATCCACGTGGCCAAAGCAGCTCACCTGGCTTGTCTCCGAAGGGAGCTGCGGTTTGCATGCTCTGCTCTGGAGCGGTCGCTCGTTGAGGGGAACTGCTTCGCTGTGCTGGGAGCGGGTCCCTCCGTGCTCTGCCGTCCCGTGACCGCAGGGAGGGTGGCCGGCTCTCAGGCTGCCACACAACACGTGTGGTCTGAACGACATGAAAGGAGTCATCCGAACGAACGTACCTCTGACCTTACCCCTCCCTCGCGTGCCTTCATTTGGCATCCTGCTTGACAGGTACAAGCCAGGTGTAGAAGAGAAAGGGTTGTGAGATGAGTTCAAGGCTTTCCTTCAGGAGAATTCTCCCGGCTGGATGTCTGCTGTGCACCCAGGGACATGAGGCTGCACCAATGCTGCCTTCACCGCGCTCGAGCTGAGCTGAGAGGTTGCAGAGCAGACCGCCCAAACCAACCAAGCCCATCTTGGCTCGAGGGCAGAGCTCAAGGGCTCCCTGCTCTCCTGGGCCGCTCCGCTCCAGCCCTGAGCCAAGGCAGACCAAGAGCGGAGCGCAGCCGCCGTCAGCCGCGGTCAGGCTGAGCTGGGCTGACCCTGCGGGGTGGGTGCAGCCGCCGAATCCCCCGGGAGCCGCCTTGCCGTGTGCTGTGAATGTATGGGAAGGACAGGTCCCGTTCTGTGCCATGGATCCAGACCCCCAAATGCTTTCTGCTTGGTTAGGTCCTCCAGGTCCTCTCAAAGGGCTGTGGAGCCTGCAATGGGCAGGTTTTGTCTCTGTGTTCAGTGCAAAGCAAATTTCTGCTCTGAGGGTCCATCGTACTGGATGTGGATCCCTGCCGTTCCCCATGTTGGAGGGAAATACTTGGCTGGCTGTACACGCCTCTGAGCCTGAATGTCTTAAGTTATTTATAAATATTTTTAAATTTAAGTACCAAATTCTATATATTTTATGTACTTGGGGCCTGATTCTGCATGCTTATTTTGAGTGGTACTCCCACCAAACTCACAGTATTTCTAGAAGGGAAGGATTTACCAGCCTACAGTTTCTGGTTTTGTAGGATCTATTTTAAATGTGACATTTCATATTAAACCAATTCGTGGCTTTTCCTCCCACCCCTCGCTTGCAGCCCTAAAGGATCTCTTTGGTTTCTCTCGTGCTTACCAGAAAACTTCGGCTGAGACTTGGGACCAGATTTCCCAAGGGACCTCGCTGTGCAGGAAAGCAATAGGTTCAGATTCATTGCCCATAAAAAAAATAAATTATCCCCTGCTTCTCCTTTGGATTTGGCCAAATTTCTTCTTGGAAGATGTGAGGGAAACCTCTTAAAATCAGTGGGTAAAATGGGGAGGGCACGCAGAGCAAAAGCAAACCAACTTGCCGACGAGATCTAAAGGCATGCAGACGTCTCTGCCAGCCTTGTCCCCATCCAGTCTAAGCAGATTGTTTGCACGGCTTTTTCTATAGCAACTTAGAAAAAAAAAAAGTGGGTTCTGTTTGGTTTTGGTTTTTTTAACATCTTCCCTGGCCGTTCAGCATCGCAGGTCAGGAGCACAAGGAGTGAGTTCTGGGTCTCGTTGCTGGTTGCACCGTTTCTTGTGGAAGAGTTGATGGTTTAAGTCACTCACATTTGAACCAGGCAGCTTGGCCACCCCTCGGCTCTGCCAGCTGGGAAATCTGGAACTGAGATCTGCAAAGGAGAGCCAGCGCTGCTGGCTGTGCCTTCTCCAAATCCAGCTAGCATTTTGGTGGGCTGGCCGGATCATCTGTCTCTGTAAACTGGCTAATAAGTTAAATATTTGAAGTACATTTGAGGCTTAGGTTTCATTATGTTCGTACCTCTCTGGTGAAGTATTGAAACCATTTTACATAGCTGTACTATTATTTGTTTAAGCAGCCTGGCCAAAGCTTGCTGTCTGAGAGTTTTTGTTACAGAAGGACCTTAAAAAATAAAGGCAGCAAATCATTTGCATGCTGTCTGATTTTCCTTTGAATGCAAAGGTGCTCATTTGTGTGATTAGTAAGGGACAGATAGAGCTCAAGTGTATTTAATGTGATTAACCCCTTAGGGCTGGTGAGAGAGGGCTGGGAGGCTGCGCTGGGAGAATATTTGGAATTTCACAGCATCCTTGTGTGTACTCAAACATCAGACCTCAGAGTACATCCAGCTACATTTTCTTCCTACTTATTTTGGAAAAATGACTGAAAAGTTGTGTTCAGCAGAGCTGTGGTCAGTACAGCATCAAAGGACATGGTCCAGTATTAGTTGTTAGAGTAATAACACAAATGAAATAAGTCTTTGCTTAGGTGGGACAAACGCCTGCAGGCTGATCGCTTTCCAGCTGGACACTGTGCTAAAAAAAAAAAAATACATTGCCGACTTTTTTTTTTCGCATGCTCTCTAATAGGTTCGAACAGATGCCAACAGAGGGAGCTGTTAGATTTGGGATGGGGCAGCTCCTGGCTGGCCGAGAGCTGCTGAGCCTGGCCCTGGCACAGCTGGCACAGCTGGTATGGCTGGTTATAGTTGGTGTGGATGTTTGGCTGGCACAGCTGGCCTGGATGCTGTGGCTGGTTATGGGTGTATGGATGGCTTGGCTGGCACAGCTGGCACAGCTGGGCAGCAAGCGGAGTCTGGCCCCGCCGAGGAGCAGCCCTGGCTGGTGGCTCTTGCCGCCTGTGTCGGGGCGTCGCAGGACCTGCTGTCCCAGCGCTGGCTTTTCCTCTTCCTTTGGCATTTGTACCACTACTATGGGGCAGCAAGCAAAAGTTTGGGGGTGCATTTTAAAAGGAGAAATAGCCACTAAAGGAATTTTAAAACCTCAGCTGTAGGGTCACAGAAACAAGAAAATCTCTTTGAAGACTGGGGAATCCACTAGTTTCCTCCTCAAAGTGCTTAGAAAAAGCAACACAAAACTTTGTGGTATGAAAACGATGCTAAAGATAATTTAGCAGAATGCAAGTTATTCTCAACTTTTCCAGTCCTTTTGCACCTCTTGTAAAGGTATAGACAACTTCTGACATACACACTTGAGCTATTTTGACCTGAAAAGCTCTAAGAAGCCACAGACTCACCTTAAACCCTGCCCTGTTCTTCACTGCATCCTGCAACTAGGTAAAGCCCAAGAGAAAGGAATGAGCTCTGCCACATTCCTAAAGTTGTCTGGGTCCCAGGGATGGATGGATCCCAGCTTTCCAGCCTGCCCTGAGCAAGCAGGGATGGGGAGGGTGTGAAAGGGGCTGGGAATCTGGGGCTGGGCTTAAAGGCTGATTCATTACAGGTACGTCGTGTTGCTGCTGTGGGTTGGAGCTGGCGGGTCGGTTTGTGTTTGAATTGTTCGGGGCACGTTTCATAGCTGGCTCAAGAGCGTTGGAAGGATATTGTTTTACTGCAGTTTGCATAACACTAAATCAATAAACACATTCAAACAGATGGAAAGCAAAACACAGGAGAAAAATAGCACTGTTGGGAGGAGAAAAGAATCAGCAAAGAGCACTTCTTGCTGATACTTTCACCTTGAAGACACAAGCAGATGCTCTCCCAGCAGAGAGCTGCTCTGACATCCACCTGCCAGCTCCCAGGGGCTCGGACGTGCCCCAGAGCCACCGCCGTTCCGCAAAGGGCACCCGGCGCCGTAACGAGCAAAATATCACCGGTTATTGCAGCCATGACCTACTGCATGGCAGGTAATGAGGAATTTTCCATTTCAAACTTTAATGCAATAATTAAGATGTCCATTACGGTCTTTACAGTTTGACTGCTTGTAATTAAAAATAGAGGGGACGGGGGGGCAATGGCAGGGAGGTGCAGTCCAGGGCATCAAGCTCCTGCCAGCAGCTTTAAGTGCTCTCCACGATTTTTCTTCTCTGTTTTGTTTCTTTCCTGAAAATAATTTTCCTGGCTTTGTTTGTAACTGTCCTCAGGGCAGGTGGCCTGAAAAACACATGGAAACCAATCTCAGCTCCCACAAGTACAACTTGATTTTTAAAAAGAGCTTTTCCCCTCTACCAAACCCCCTCCAAAATACCGATGCTCCTGGGATGCAGTTTTTGGGGATGTCTCTGGGCAGGGAGATGCTGGGGGCATCCCTGTGAGCCAGACCACCCCACAGCAGGGCTGGGGACACGGCGTGAGCCAGGACAGCCCAGCTCCATCAGCAGAGTCACGGGAGTAACCCAAAAGTACCCAAAAGTACCCATCAGCATAACCGTCAGCTGCCGGAATGGTAACTGGGGATTCATGCTCCAGTTTCCAGACTGGTATAGCTCCCTGCTTACACCATTCCCAGTCCAGGATTAAGGATGGGGTAGGTTTTAATCCAACAATGGAAAGAGAAGAAGCCCCCGTATAAACCCACATCTTCCAAAGTCTCTTTGCTTCTGGGAGGCCGAAGTCCCATTATCCAGTAACAGGATTTGGCCTCCTAAAGCAGCACTGAAACACTTGCAAAATTTTGTTCCCAAATCACCAGATTTCTGCAAAGGATTAACAAAAATGAATGATTTGAAAGAGGAAGTAGCTGCCAGAAAAGCCTTGGCTGATCCCTTGAATCCCTTCCCAAATTGCTTTCCCCTGCTCTGCACAACTACCAGTTTACTTGTTCTTCCAGAGACAGCACTGGGCACGCTGTCCCGGCACTTTGGCATTAATTATTCTCTAATAAATTGTTTTTAATTTCAGCTCCAAAGGAAAAAAAAATCCCACTTCCATGGGAGACAACGGAAAGGTACACGTGTAGCAATTATCGGCAGGATTTTACACAAAGCATTAGCAACCTACTCGCGCATGTCCTGCCTTCTCATTAAAGGCAAACCGTTTGTGGCTGACAGGGGATTTTCCTGCGCAACCATTTAGGCTCGTTGCAGCTGTTGAATTCCTTTCATGTTGAGTTTTTCCCCCTTTTCCTACCAAGTCTCGTACAAAGCCACTCATTTACGCTCTCTCCTGTGTACCTGCCTGAGATACGCGTGAGGGGAACGCTTCCATAAGACTCATCCCAGCCCTTCAGATGCCCGGAGCTGGTGTAAATCTTGGCTGATCACAGGTGCCTTTCCATGCTTTTCCTCTTATTTTGTCCCAAATAAGACTCGTGCCCGTAAACCTGGCCTCACAAATCTCCCCGTGTGGTTTTGCTGCTGCTGCCAACCTGCTCGTCAGCGGCTCTGCGTCCTCCAGCATCCTCCCTCCAGCTCCTCCATCCTGTGGCCCATCCTTCCCAGTCCCTCTCCATGGGCCCACTGAGCCAGTTTGGGGGAGCAGACGAGGCCCCCCAGGCACCCCAGGCTCAGAAGAGGATGTGCCCTCTTCTTCTGTACCTCAGACCCTGCTTATTTAGCAGAATAAACTCCTCAAACAAATTGTATGATCAGCAAGATAATCAGATATCAGATGGAGGTCTTCAGATGAGTAATTTATTGTGATCTAGTGTGTTGGTTTTTTTTTTATTTCATCCCATCTGGGACACAAATGTGCTTTGAAAAGGGCTGGAGGCGGCGGTTCCCACCACAGGAGCCACCTGGACCAGCATAAAACCTCCACCCTTGCAATTTCATTTTACAGAAACCTCGAAGTAGGACACGGACTGTAACCCAGCCGGTGACCCGAGAAATGTTTGCACGGCCCTGGGCTGTCCTTCCAGGAGAGCCAGCGCTGGCAGGAGACGGGCTGTTCTGCACCTGGACAAAAGAGTTCGGACCCAGGGACCACGACAAAGCTTTTCAGAGGGGTAGCTATCTTCTGGAGATTTTGTGCCTGGAGTAAACTGGGAGTACAAAATTCAAATTTAAGTCATTTCTTACTTAAATGATGTCTTTTTTTTTTAACTAAAAATTATGGGGAAATTTTGATTCAGCTCCAAATCAGTTTTTTTTTCCTGCCTCATGGCTCTGTGGCGAGCTAAGTGAAAAGTTTTAGCCTTTATGTGGACAAACTCTGGATGCAGCTCTTCTTCCCTCGAGCTCTGTCAAATACCAAGCGATCTCTCTCAGCATCCTCAGCTAATTTCAAAATTTTTAGAAATGCACTGTGTAATTTTGATTCAAGTTAGAATAAAATTACTGAAATCCAGAAAGAGAGACAGAGCCTTGAGATGGACAAACTCTTCCAGGCAGGTTTTGGAAATCTTTTGTAATAGCTTGGGGTTGAAAAATGGGAACTGTTGGGGAGAGCTAAAGGATAAACATGCCTGGAACCAGCTGTATTTTAAAGGGTTTAGGATAGAAACCACGCCGGAAAGAGCATCATTAAGATGTATTACCCACAGGTTTAGAGGATATGGATAAAGCTGTTTGGGATGGAAACTGAACCAGATTCACTGCTGTTTGGAAAGCAGATACGCTAATACACGTGGAATTATACACCACGTTACACACATGTAATTATATGCCATAGTTAGCCGCGCTGAGAGCTGCCCGCGTGGGCTGTACCTGCGTTTGCAGTCGCAGTTAAAACACACACGGAGTGGACACACGAAAATCTGGGTTGTAAACGTAACACCAAGTAATGCAATTTGGAGTTTCGCTGTTCGGGTTGAGAGGGGGCTGAGGCTGAGGGCTCAGATGGGCCCTCTCTCTCGAGGAGGGTCCCAGCCCCATGGAAACCAGGAGGGGTTTTGTGTCAGCACCGACTCTTTTCTGGCAGGTTCAATGCAGAGCCAAGAACTGCAGTGTGAGTCAGAAACGGCACGTTTTGGCACTGCCCAGGGTTCAGTGTTTGTAGGGGAATCTCTGCCACTGGGCTGGTAAGAACATGCCCCTGCTCTCAGTAAAGACACCCTGTTCTCCCTTTTCCTTCAATGCATTGCCAACTTTTATCCTTTTCTGATGGTGCCCGTTCATCCTCTCCCTCCTCCTCCTCCTTGGAGATTTCTGGATTAAAGAATAAAGCTCAGAATTGATTTCCTGAATGTGCATTAGAGAGGATTATTCCAGGAGATTCATCCGTGTTTGGTGGATTAATATTTCCAGGGAAAGGCATCTCCAATCTCAGCCAATACTTCTCTCAACATATCCCAAAACATTTTTTTTTTGCTTTTGCAGACCAGGAGGAGCATCTGTAACAGCACGAGACAGAGCAGAAGTTCACCACACCGGCGGCTGAGCTTCAGTATTTTTTGTTATACCAGCATTTCCAATATAAATATATGAAGGGTGTTTCATGTGAATTCTGCCTTTTCTTTACTCTGGTAACAACAAAGAATAAAACCAGACACAGAAACCACCACCAGCTGCAGGGCAGTCAGGTCCCAGTCCCCGTGTAGCTTCACTTGCCGCCATCAGCACCCTCTGAGAGGGGGGCACAGGGTCCAAATGAAATCAGGGCCTGTCCAATTAATTAATTTGGCCTCCCTGTCCTGCTCAAACATAGCAGATCAAGGGCCTATTAGGTTATAAGAGCAATCTGTGAGGCCTTTAGAGCAATGGGTGGCTCTGAATTGTACTTCAGAGGTTAACAGCTGAAGTAAAGCTCCCTCCCCCCGGTCTGTCCTGCACATGGAGGAAACTCTGTATAATTGAGCAGAAGAGGCAAAACCTCTTCCCAGGAGAGGTGGAGGCGAGTCAGCCCCGAACCCTAATTGAGACCTCGGAGACCAGCCTTTAGATGTCAACCAGCTGGACAAAAAACGATTGCTCCTCAGCCAGGCCTGGACAGATCGGCTGGGCTCCCCTTGTGCTCAGCTTTAGCAGGGCTGGGTCTGGTGATGGCCCTAAGGAAAAAGAAGAAAGGAATTAAAAAATCAGATTTTAGCAGGGAGGCAAAAGAAAGCATTCAGAAGGATTGCCTATCCACCCCTGGAAATTTTCTTCTAGGTATTGACTCCTTCATCTGCTTGTACTCTTGCGTGGTCCAAGGTTTGCAAGCAACACTGCTGCAAGGCAGAGAAAGTGTTAGAAAGCAATTTGGAGATGGCAGGTACAATTGTCCTGCCCTGTCACCAGCACATCTGGCAGCTGCTTCAGAGAGGGAAAGGGTCTCTGCTCTACACTGCCCTCCAGACTGAGGAAGGCACTGGGTGCTGTAGCCACGCTTTTCCGAGAGTCTGAGATGCTTGGTTCCAAGAGCTGGTTTGGTTTTTCTGCCAGTCTCAGCCTGGGATCACAGCAGGAAATCCTGAAGTGTCAAAGGAAATAATCTGCATATCCGTAGGGATGGGGAAGGAAACAGGGCCCGTGCCTGGCTCTGTAAGGGGGGGTGGGAAAAACCCAGCAGCAGCTGAAGGGTCACACTAGAAGGAAGGATGGAGCTTCACTCGCTCAAGATGGATACCAGCATTTGGAGAGGGAGATGGGAACGGGGGATTGTAACTCCTGACCTGCTCTGAAGAAGAAAAGAGCTGGCCCAGAGGCTGAGATTGGGGTGTGGGTAGGAAGGTGGTGGGCATGAGACAGTCTCAGTGGAGAACACATCTTACCCCTCCTTGCAACGCGCTTACCTCCCAGCTCTCGTCTGGCTCGTTTATCAGGCAGAGGTTTCCACCCAGGGCCTTTAGGCACATTTGTACGGGTGACACCAGCCCTCTCAGAGACAGCAAAGCAAGGATATGAAGTCCAAGGGCAAAATAATTGGTTGATGTTTGCCCATCTCCTGAACGGCATCATCCAGCAGCCCACAGCTCCTCCAAGGGACAGCCCTTTGTGCAGCACAGGGGAAATCTCCTCAGCAAAACCACGGATCCCCCCAGCCAGGGCTGAGAAACCACGCACTCTCACAACTCTTTCGTTTCATTATCATTGCTAAACTACAAACATAACAAATGGATTTGCATTTTCTTAGAGCCATCAGGAATCTGAAGGAATAATTTTTCCAGCTGATGCCCAGCACACGGCAGCAAGGACATCACCCCGTGTGCCACAGCTTTATCTGGGACCCTGAAATGCAGAAACATGACCTGACAGGAAGAATAACCACAAACCACAGGATTTATTTATTAGTCCCATCACATGATGTGCTGTTAGCTAATGCCTCAGCAATGCGTTACCAACAGGCAACATAATGAGTATTGTCTTGCCTGGCTTCACACAGAAACTTCAAGTTGAGGCATGGATTGAACATCTCCTTGCGGTCCCTCTGGCTTTCTTCCTGTTTTTTTCCATCTCCATCTCCCCTCCCTGTCCCCATAGCAGAAATATCCCACACCAGGTCACCGTCTTTTTTGCTTTCTGAGACAAATCACGAGACCTCTGTGTATCTAAACATTAAGGATAGTTGGACAACAGCTGCCTTTTCTCCCAATGTATTGTTTTCTGTAAATAACGTTTTCTCTCTAAAAGAGTCCTCCCCTCTCCCCAAGGTCTGCCTGAAAAAAACCCAGCTCTTAAAATAAAACTTTTGGAGTCCAATATGGATTTTCTCCACGGGAATTTCTCTTGGTTTTGTTTTCCAAGTGTTTCAACGGAAAAACTTCAACCAGATGGCGCCCGAGAGAGCGCATCCCAGCTTGGCATTTTTTAGGACTGAAGAAACTTATCTGCAAAATCGCTTCTTTCATGCTGTTCCTCACACCAGCCCTGAACAGCAGCCTCTTCGGCAGCACAGCCAGTAACTAAACCTGCGCTTGGGATGCAATTCCTTTTAACCGTGGAAATTAAAGCTTTGTTCCTGAGCTCCCAGGGCCAGGAAGCCACCTGAGGCCCTGTCCCCGCTGCAGTTTCACCGTAGGAAAGGGAGAAAAACCAAGAGAGCGATGGAATGCTCTGCCCTCGGAGAGAAAAGCGAGCTGTTGTAAATCTTCCCTCCGTGATAAATGATGCTCCAGCCTGGGGTGTCAAAAGGAAAGCCAAAAAAAATACCACTTTTTTTTTTTCTCCTACTTCTTTCTAGTTATTTTTGACAAGCTGGAAGAGAACAGGGGGAGAGGGAAAGGCTGACGCATGTTTGATATACACTTTTGATGGAGCTTTTACTTTATTATGTTTAATTGAAAAGTGTTAACGCCGTCCGACATGAATATTCAGCTGATGCCTTTTGGTGCTGTTCCAGGAGTTACGATCGCCTGTGATTCCACGACGGCTTCTCAGCACGGAGCCCTGTCAAAGCCAGAGTGACAGTGGGGAAGCTATTAATTGAAATAGCTTCATTAATTAGTAATTAACAGCAGGGTAATGACTATGTCACACATCGTATTTCAATGAATGTCCTTCATGTGTTATGGGGCCTTTAATTAAAGAATATGCATTTTAATTAAAGGCAAGTTTGGCCCTTTGGCCTCTGGAATACAAAAGATGTTTCTAACTTTCAAGACTGGGATGAGGAAAGGTTAGCGTGGGGAAAAACAGGCTGAGTGCAAGTCGTTTCAAAGTTAAATCCCCACCGCTGCCGTGCCCGGAGCGTGGTTCCCGGCTCCCGGACACGTGAGGAGCAGTCGCTGTGTTTGCAGGATCCGGGCGTAAAGCTGGGTCCAAGCAAACCACGTCTTTGCACCCAGGGTGTCGCTGGAAGCCACCCCACGCCACGCGTGACACAGTGGCCACACTCATGTCCGACTGAGGGAAAATGGAGGTTTGGGGGATTTTGGAGCGGCTTGAGCACAGCTCCCATCCGTCAATGAGCCAAATGAAATGAATGACAGCAGATTTCGGTCTTTGCATATTCTGCTGGTTAGGATTTACTCCCCGGGACTGGAGCGGGCACAGTGTTGGTTTCTGTTGCCCGTAAGCAACTCTTTCTGGAGTGATCCCACGCATACGCTCGGAAACAACGAGGAGGTTTAAAGTATATGGACTACACAAGGAACATCAAGGGAAAGTTCAGGAAAATCGGTTCAAGGTGCCTGAGAGCTATTTACAGTCCCAAGCAAAAAACCCTCAAACCCCACAAAACAATAAAACCTCAGCTCAGCCAGAAACACCACCAAAAGGTTCTTTTACATTTTGATCAAAAAAGTATTTACGGTTTAAAAACAAACAAAAAACCCCTTCAAACTGGCCCCTTTCAAAACAAACTCTACTCCCCTGACATCCCGATCTGAAAGACTGAAGAGAAGCTTCCCAAATGTGATGAGGATTAGATGAGTGAGACATTGCATTTCAAAGAGAAAACAGCACATCAAAGGTGGCTCCAGCCCGATATTGAAGTACCCACCCAGGAGGGCTCCTGCCTGGAGGAGTGGGCAAGGCTGGGAGCGCTCGGAGAGAAGGTGGGAAGGGCAAGAGGCAGCCCCACGTCTTTTTGGGGTGGCTGAGGCCTGGATCAGGCAGATGTGGGTTTTGGGAAGATGGGCAGATGCTGGCTGGGAAGCCACCACTTTGCTGTGTGCTGCTGAAATATCAATTGTGTAACCATGTCTTTAACCAACCCCAGAAATTAATTTAATAATGAATGAAGAGCATCTTCTGCTCCTCACCTGGCCTTTTCTGAAGGTCGAGGCTGAGGCACCCTTTACCTTGCCTTTACATTGCCAGCATGTCTCTGGGACGTCCAACCCTACCAGGAGCGCGGGCTGATCCCGTAGTCCTTCATGTGATGAAGATGCTGTTTCCCTTCAGCAGACCAGACGTTGTCTCAATTTATGGGCTACAGAAGTAATTGTGCTAAAACTTAGTCATAAAAGTCAATGGTTTCACCAGGTGAAGATAATTTATACTACTATTTATACTAAAATATGACCCTAGAGCACTGAACTCCTCCAGTATCTCTTTAGCCTCATTGGAGAGGGTGCAGAGAGTCCCTGACACCCAACAGCACTACCTGAGCCCACCCTGTGTGGGCCAAACTCTTCTAGACGACATCCCCCCCTCACCCAGTATCCCCGTGGATGTGACAGCTGGAAACTGGGAAACACACGTAGGCACCAAACCGAGACTGAGTGGCTGTGGTGTGAAAGGAGACGCAAAGGAAATAAGGTTTGGAGCAAAGTGAGCTGGGACGGTGAGATTTGCCAAATCCCTTCCGCTGCTCTCAGGAAATAAACGGAGAGAGCAAGTGGATGTCGAAATTCAGAGTTAAATTTTGAGGAGAAGTTGAGGGATGGAAAACGTGTGAATCACTCAGGGCATCCAAGTATGGTAATTAATGTTAATACCATTAAATAATTTAAATGGACAAGCAATATTTTATATTATATTTCTCTGGCATTTTTACTGGTGTCACACTGGGTTTGTCCTTGTGTCCTGGATCTGTTACATCTCATTCACTGTGAGTAAAACGAAGGGTGACTTTGGGGTGAGGGGTTGTTTTAAATTTTTTTTTTCTTTTTTCTGTTTCCCAAAGTAAAACTCCAGGTATGAAATTCCTACTCAGGTCGCAGCGTAAATTGTACAGACACACATGATTTATTTACTTTGCAACAGCCGGTATTTTGTGCAATCGCGGGAAAATCGACCACGCTTCTGTTCACCACAAAGGCTTGTGTGTGTGTGTTTTGCTGTTACACTTGTTCAGACACTAAGCCCAGCATATTTTGAGCATATTGTCACCTTCAGGCCCTACTTCTATTCAAGCCCCCCCCCGGGTTTGGTTTCACAACCTGTGCTAAAGTTGTGACCAAGCTAGAGGGGAAAGTGCCATCACAACGTGCGACAAAAAGCCCCTTTGGTTTTGCCATTGTTGTTTATATGGTTGTTAAAAGGCTCAGGATGTGCTCAGCTGTGGATAAAACAAGGAGACCAGGTTTGCCTCCTGAATAAGGCTGCTTGAAAAATCATATATGAATTTTTAAAAGGAAAATGGCTCCCAAGGTAAATAAATTTTGGCGGCACATAGAACAGCAAAAGACACTATGGCTTTTGTAAAAACAAGCATCAAACCCTCTTGTTTTCCAGTTATCTGATCTGTAATGCTGGCAGGATCTACCTTAGCAGGAAAAACCCTAAATTAAGTCTTTATTTTCTTCAACAATTCTAACAAGAAATCCTGATTTAGGCTCAGTCTTGATGGACTAAACCTAAATATACTGAGGACGAAGTGCTTGGATTATCCTAATCTTATCGCCGTCTTGCTGTAGGTTAGAGAGGCTCAAGGTGTTTTTAGACGCAGCTCTTTGCAGTTGAAAAATTCATCAAAATGCAGTCAAATCCCTGTTCAGATGCAATGCAGAGAGGGGGAAAGAAGTCTGGCTGGTCTCTGTGGGACACCTTGGTCACAATTTTCCTTTTTATTTGCAAACACAGCAAGAAAGTTCAACCTGGACGTGACCTGCCCTGTGCAGTGCAGAGCTCAGCCCTGACTCATGGTGACCGTGATTCAAGTCTGATGATGCTCATGAGGTTTCTTCCACCTGGGAGGAGAGTCTACCATTACTCTGTCCATTAGGTGAGACTCGTTAAGGTAATTGCTACTGCTGCAGGAAGGCCACCTGCCGGCTGCTGCCCCTGGCCAGGGGATGCCAACAGCTCGGTCTGTCGCCGATGCCGAAGCCAGCTCTGGAGTGAAGCCAACGCCACTCTACGCTTCAGCTCCACCTGGGATGAGCATCGTGGCAGAAGACAGACAGACATATCCTGCTTCTGAGTTTAAGTGAAATCCGAACATCCCCATGATGCGCGCTGAAAACCCATGGAAACGCCTGACCTTGCTCTGCTTTCCCTCTGTTGTACAACTCCAGGAGGGGAGCCAACTTGTCCCTTTTTTTCCTCTGCTTTTTTTTTTTTTTTAATACCTTGTTTGTTGTGTACCAGAAGTCGCCTCACCACTTTTAAATCAAATGTCTTCTTCCTTTCTGCTCCCAGAAATTAAAATGTGGCAAGGTCTTTTCTTTTTGTTTTTGAACAGCAAGATTAAAAGTTGTTTGAAGAATAATGTTTTCCTAAGTTTTAGCTGACATTCATTTTTAATGACTTTTTAAAACAAAGTAACTATTAACTGTGCATCGTTTTATAGTTTCCTGATGTCTGACAGGTGTTTTTGCCCATGTGGGAAACAGATGCTAATAACATTTTCCCTAATAGCTCATAAATAATAACCATTTAGCATTTTCCTTTGTATACTGCTCTGTCAATAGCCAATTTACTTTTCAGAAGCCACAACGTTTTCCTGTCAATCAGTTTTAGCCTCGGGCACTTTTTGGTGATTAGAAACCCCTTAGAGAGCGAGAACTCCAAATTAGTTTTAAATAAAAAATAAGAATATTCATGCTGTTGAACATCTAAAGGTAAAAAAAAAAAAAAAGAGATCTGGGTACATAAATATCACTGGTGGGGTATTAATACTTCATAGAAATAGAGTGACCAACTGCTCTTGGGAGAAATGCAGCAAATGACACAAAGAAAGTAATGTATGCTGGAGAAAAACAACTTGTTATTTAAAAAAGGAAGTAATTTAGGGGTTTGCTAAAAAGCTTTAACTTCAGGAGAGCTGTATCACTGTCTGGTGTGGAAAATAAGTAGCAAATCCGGCATAGCACTTGATGCCTACCACGGGGTCTGGTTCTTTCGGTATGCCTTGGATCGAGTCCTGACATTGTGTCTCCTTCCAGAAGAGAAAAGGGAGTGAGGCAGAAACCTTTCCCTCCGAGGGGAGAGCAGATGCAGTGCTGGGAAGCCTGCAGTGGTGGGCACCAAACCCCGAAGGTGCCTGGAGGACCATGGGGACGATGTGGAGCAGAGACCGGCCCTCCAGGCAGTTGTCTTCTGCTGTTCATCCCTGCAGAAACCCTCCCTTTTCTACAGACACACAAAGTGTCAGGTAAGGGTCCAGGTATCTCCTGTCAGACCTTTTAGGCTTCACTCTATGCACCTTCCAGGTAAAAAGAATTTTAAGAAACTCTATGTAAATAACTTTTTTTCCCCTCAGTGATCACAATAAACAGCACTTCAGAGTGGGAAGAACCTTGTGCTCCAGGATTCAAACCTATTTCTGATGGTGGTGTGTTCAGACTTCACACCAGCTTTGCGTCACCTGACTTTATCACACCAGCATTTTGGGGGCTGTTGGACCTTCAGCAGAGTTCTGGTCTCTGCTGGAGACAGGACACCAGTATGGGTGGAGTTCGGCTCCGACACAGTTTGGCCTTTTCTGCGTAAATGAGCTGAAATTCATTGATTTCACTGTTCATTAGCCATACATCATCACATTGCATGGTAATGTGGAGCTCTTCTGCCAAATTTATTTTCTCATTCATTTTGCAAGAGAAATGAAGAGATGCAACATCCACCAGCCAGTACAAAAGCCAGTGTTTCTTTCAAAGAGAACGTGGCCTCATTTATTCGAACATATTGACCTGAAACTCTGCCGCATGCTGACATATCTGCAGCTGCACTGAATACCATTAAACCCCAAGGGGTCTTAGTTAATCAAATGTAAACATGAATAATGCAGCGACATACAATGCAGGTATCACATATCTACACGACAAAGGGTCAGACAGTGGCTTGGTTCTTCTGGTTGATTTTCCTCCTTGAATGAAGGAAAAGGAAACTTTTGCCCTCAAATGAAGCGATTCTTCCATCCCTGCCATCAAACATGACAACAGTGACGTGACCCACATCACACTCTCCCTTCGCAAGCTCATTTTGTAGCGGCAGCAGTGTCACATCGACTCCTTTTGAAAGGACGGCAACGAGAAGGTTAGCGGTCCTTTTAATGGGTTTAGTATCAGCACTGAGGTGAGGAAGGGTGGGTTTCTCTAAGCCATTCCGGCTGCCCGGCCGCCCATGCAGAAGGCAAACATGCCTCGTGTTTCAATTCACACGTGGTGACTTGCTAATAGTGGGGATGTTAATTGAGAACAGAACAGCTCTAGCAGGTGAGCAACAATTAGCTGATGCTTCCACTTTTACAAAACATACCACAGCCCATCCATGCGTAGTAGGCTGGAAATCACTTTGGCACATCCAATTTTTAAAGCTTAAAGGCTGTTCTGGAAGCAAAACGGCTTCTGACAGGAGGCTGAGGCGCTGTGTTAGCACCCTAAAGAGTCCCAGCGAAGAACCCTGGCATCATTTACTGTAGGATGTTGGGTTTTGTTCAATATCTTCTGTTCAGTTCCCAACTGGATGGTCTCCTTGAAGGGTACTTGCCAGGAATAGTCGGATCAAAGGAAGGTTGATGCTTGGTATTGCTGCGATCGTAACTCCTTTCATGGTCTGGGTGCTGATGGAGTACCAAAACCTCCAGGAAATTTTGAGACTCACTCTCCAGATGGTGTTGGGTGGGAATTGTCACTGCTGAGTAGCTCAGTGCTGAGGTCTGAAAGAAACCGGAAAGACTCACGATACTTTTCTGTCTGTTATTTTCCATTCACTTTCTCCTTGCTAATCTCTCACCCATCCCCACCAGCCCCAAGCCCCTACTCACTGCTGCTCAGGCTCCCACACAGGAGCAGCTCAAGTCAGCTTCCTTGGCCAATCTCAACAGCCTGAAGTTGAGGGGGAAGCTCTTCAAACCCACACACAAGACTTTCTATCGCACATCAAAGTGATGAAGAGGACTCAGAATAAGCCCAATGAGCTACTTCAGTGTATTTAACCCCAATTCTTTCCACTCCTGCACTAGGCAGGAATAATGCCTGGTTTTGGTCCTCTCCCTTTTTTTTTTTTTTTTTGGCTTACTGCACACCAAATGGTAAACTGGCCCAAACAGCTACCTTGTTAGTTTTTCCTCTCTGAGCAGTTGGGTTGAAACATATGCCATCCGACCTGATGTCCCCAGTTAAAACCCCTGTCACATCACTAAATATTTTAGCAAATAAAAAATTTTTTAAACACGCGGCCAGATGTCCACATTGACACAGTGCTTAAGGCGTTTGACTGATAAAAAGCCAGGGCCCTTGGTAAGTGGGGATTTAAAAACATGTCCTGAGGCAAGTGTGTGATATTAAAAACATCCTGGGCTCTTTTGTATGGAGATTTGCATACGTTGAGGTTTTAAAGAGAGTGTCCATCTGTCACTGAGCATTCTCCCAATACAACAAAGCATCGATAAATATTTTGAACCACAGTCACTTTTCAGCAGGCACCAGCAAGGAAGCAGAATGGTTTCAGCTGGGATATCCATCGCTTTGTGCAATAAAAGGAGCTGCAGTTTCACTTGGAAGCAGTGTTTAATATTTATGAGGATGACAGCCCTGCACAATTACAGAACTACAACCTGGCCCTTGAGTGATTCCATAAAAAGTATCAGCCAGCCAGAGTGAAAAAAAAAAAAACCTGAAAGCTTTTGTTCTGGAAAGTCTGGTTGCTGGATGTAGCGATGTACCGCCATCACGCTTCAGCAAGGGTGGCACCTACTTGCAACGCACATGGCAGCAGGCCGGCTCCAGTGTCTCTTGAAGCAGTGGAAAGACTACTGCCAGCTCTAATGAGCTCTGGACCAGCCTGGATGCAGCTGAATTGTCACTGAAGTGGATGAAATTTGTTGTTCTTAGAGTACGTGTTGGAAAGAAAGGGTCAAAAATTCAACCAGCTGCAGTCCTGTTCAGATCCAAGCAAGCATCTGCTGCTCAAGGAAACTCTGAATTTGCCATCTACAGTTGTAGTGCAGCTCCCAACCAAGCAAGGGACACTTGATAGGCTTTCAGACAGATTCTGCGTGTCTTGATGGTTGAACAGCTGCATTGGTTGTGTCAGTGGCTGTGGTGTTAAACGCATGATTGCTTGGGAGAACAGGGGGCTGTGGCAGAGGAAAAATGGCTGGATGAATTTCAGGCAGAAGACAGGGGATGACATGGATATCAGCCAAAGACACCCCAGTCCTAAGGCCAGGGTTTGGAGAAAGTGGATGCTCACTTGCTGGATTAATCTCTGCTTGAAGTTTAAACTACCTGATACGTAACTGGGAGCTGCAGCTCACAAGCTCTCTGCGTGCTCAGCCACTGGTAGTAAGAAACGCGATCAAACAGCTCAGTTCTGAAAAAGAAATCTAGTATTTTAGTCTTTACTTGTATTTTGGGCATGAATTGATATTCAAGGGCCATTTCCCCACTCTGGTACAAGTCCTCTGCTGTCATTTCATAGAAGAGCTGAGATATTTTCCTCGAGAATAAGGACTAAGATGGCTCACAGCTTGCATCCGTCCCAGGGCTGTGGTACCTCTCAGGGGCTGGCAACACACAGGTCAGGTGATATAGACCTTACTTGGTGAAATCTGGTTCCCAAAAATTTGAGACTTGGGCTGCAGGGAAGGACATTTCCACATCTCTTTCAAGCCCCTGTGTTGAGCAAACTTCTGCTCCAAGCGGATAGCAGTCCCTCCTTGGATTCAGCAAAGGTCCACCTTGACGACTGCTGGAAATTGGGGCAAAATTTTTCTTTTTAATTTAAAGTTTGCCACATCAAGAACATGCATGAGGAAGTGTTGATGCTTTCAGCATAGGTAAGAGCACCCTCCATCCAGCACTGCTCACCCAGGGAACACGCACCCCGTGCTCTCGTCAGCCAGAGCCTCACCTCGGCAACAGCAGAGCCGTGCCCAGTTATGCTGGCTCAGGCTCTTGCCAAATGGCTACACCATAGAAATGAAATGCCAAATTCTTTTCTTTTTATAGAGCCAATTAAAGTCAATTAGTCTACTGATGTGAGCTGGGCACAGCAGCACTGGGGTAAAGACAAAAAGGTGCTGCATGCCTCCAACAAGCAGGGCTGAATTACTCTGATTTTTTTACCGCAATGATTCAAGCTACGGGAGGAGGCACTAGCTTGGAGAAGCATTTCAGAGAGAAAAAAATCAGCCCTCACTTAATCCGTATCCCATCTCCTCAAAGCTTGCTTACTGCCAGCTCCCTAATTTATGTAAACTGGTCGTCAGAGCCGAATTAAAACCTACAATTAGCAATCCAGGAGGGCACGGCTGTAATTCAGACAGATGCGCCACTTAAAAATATTTACATAAAGCTTGCAGGATAACCAGCGCTCCCAGAGGGAACCAGCAAGCAAGCCTCCTGCGCGCGGCTGGGAGCCGGCTTTGGGCTGCCGTCCGCTGGCTCAGCTCAGCTGCCCCGGTCTGCAGAGCACAACCAGGGCTTGGACTTGCGAACTGCTACAACCACAGCTGCAGCTTTTGGGATTAAAAAGCATGAAGATCTAAAGAAGTTGTCAAAAGCCTGAATGTTTTCTCAGAGGAGAGGGAGAAGATGCTCTGGAGAGGGGAGAAGATGCTCTGGAGCCAGCGTGAGTTTGTTTGAAGCTGCTCAGAAAAGCCTAAAACCATCTTAGTGGACCAGGAAAGCTTGTTGCACCAGAAGCTTATTGACAAGCACTCTCCCTGCACACAATGATGAGGACTTTCTGAACTTAAAATCCAGGAGGAAGTACATGGCACGGAGCGCAGCTCGGCTCGGTGGTTAGAGCAGGAGGAACGGGATCTGATGTTTGGTGGCCGTGTGAAGGGCTGGTGGCTGCCTCACAATTCACTTTGTTGCTTGTAAGGGCCACTTCAATCCAGGAATTTCTTATGGAAAAGACTGTTGAGATTAATCTGCACGTTTATAAACTTGGGATTATTGACCAGACCAGAAAGCTTTCACTGTGACCTTCTTGTGAGCACAGCTTCCACTTTTGTATTAACCAGCTTGTGCCAGCAGTGGGCTTTTGTTAGAAAGCGTGAAGAAGCTTAGGAGGAAAGTTTTAATTTGTGAAGTTCCCACAAGTTTTTATAGTGCAAAATTTAAACCTGTTCAGACACAGCCTGAGTCATTCTCCAGTGCAATTGGGAGGCGAAGGAAATCCTTGCGAATGGATGGTGGGTTCCATTTGCTAACCTCTCCCTCCGGTGCATCCCCTGTTTTATCTCTGAATTAAATGCAAGAGAGAAGCTATCTCTGGAAAGCAGCACTTTCTGTCTGTCAGGAAACTCTACTTTAGAAGCTTCATCTCCAATTTCAGAAGCATGTAAGGCTGGCTTCAAAGGAACCGTGCAGGTGGCGTTGGGATGCCAGGAGGGGTCTCAGGCTTTCTCAGGAGAGTTTAGGAGCCCTGAACAAACACATCTGCCTGAGTGTTTCAAAGCTGGGAAAAACATTTGTAACAGCCAGTTATGAAATGGGGCCGGTTCACACAGATGGTGAAGACAATCATGCTGTTTAAAATCCACAGCAAAACCAGTGAGTAAAATTGGCTCAGACATACCTCTGGTAGAACCAGTAAAAATCATTCACAGATGTCAATTTATGGAGATAAGCTTTTTTATTTCCTCCACCACTGCTCTGGCTACTGATAATCACCATTTTCACCTTTCCAATTGCAGAAGTTCACATTTAATATAAAGAAATTTCAGCTTGGAGAATGCAAATGAAATTTTGAGGGTATTTCTTTGATATTCACTTGCTACTCTAATCACACCCACTATTCTCTGCTCCCTTCCTACTAGCCAACACCTCCTCTGGCACTGACAGATGTTCCAAAATGATTACAAAAGCCCATGGTTTTTCTCAAATATTTATGGGAATACCCAGAATATTCACAGCAACAGATGAAAGCAGATTGAGTACCTGATTCACCCATATTTTCCCAAAATACAGAAAAAAGAGAAAAGTGGTTGCCCCATTTTGTTTCTATTCTATCTGTGGCTTGCTCAAAACTTTCCAAATTTGAATATACTTCTGTTATTAAATAGAAGCGATTTATACCAAGCTGGATTGGTCTGCTGGCCTCGGCGGCTGGAATATTCCAGCAACGGGTTTGCTTTGTTTCAGCACAATGGAAGTTGAAAAAATTACTGCAGACGAGTTTTATTATTGCAGCTTTTATACGGGACATGAAAGCGCACTGGTTTAATACAAAGTCATTACTGCAGTTAAAACCATTAAGTTAATTAATATGGACATTTATTACTACCGATAAAAGATAATATCAGGGGATTTATAGAAACAATATATCTGTGTGTTCTTCCTCCCAAAGTCTCCGGGAAGACAGGGCTTTGAGTGGGGAGGAATAGATTGTAACGGCACCTGTTCCTGGGGTCTGCGCTAAAGGGAGGTCATGGGGAACGCGTGCGGGAGAGCCGTTAAGATAACCCCAGCCCTCAGAGCATCAGGGCTGGCAAAATGAATCCCTCAACCTTCAGAATGACAACGCACTGAAGGAAGATGAACGTCCCTTGAGCTGTGAGGGGGAGTTATTAGAGTAACCTATGTCTGTTATCGTGAGCAACCCCTCTGCTACCGAACGCGGGGACGGTTTCAGCTCCCGTCCTGTGCAGAAAGGTAATTTGCACTTGCTTTTTTTTTCAGGTAGAGAAAAATCAGCAAATCCCCAACTTTCAGCCCCTTCCCCCTTCCCAGCTTTTTTGAGCTGAAAAACCTCGAGTTGTCCCTGACTGCTCTTGGTCATTTCCTTGTACCGATGCCGGATAACAGTTGGGCGACGCGGTAATTTAATAAAGCTTTGCAAACGCAGACAACTGCAGGACGTGATAGAGGGGCTGTATCAATCACAGTAATGACAGACATTAGCAGAATGCCAAGTGTTTTGGTCTCAGCAGATCTGTCACCGCTTCGCAGGCGGCAGTTGTAAGCACAGGTCTGTGCAACGGCCGCTCTAATTTACTGCTGTCTGCAAAGCTGTCACTTCAGGAGGAGATTTATTGGGCTGATACGTGTGATTTATGTCAGACGGTTTCAGCTTTGCTAACTTGTGTGCGACAATAGTAGTTAACAAGCAATTAAAATCTTTGGTCCGTCGTGCTGGAAGCTACGGGATAGTTCCCCGGAGCCATCGTTCAGCATTATCCTCTCTTAAAAATCCTCATTTTGGAGGCTGGGGGGGGAATTTTGGGGACTGCCCTCCCTGGCACGGATGGTTTCTTTCTCTACTTAAAGTGGTGTGAGCCTGGGGAGGGTGTTTTTGATTCTGATTTCCTCTAGCTCCACTTGTTCTACAGTTATATTGTGGAAGTCTCTAGGTGATGGGAGACCTCTACCACTTACGTGTCCGCTCCTGCACGCCCGCAGTGCCGTGGCTGTGGGCACCGTTAGGTGTAACGACCCAGCCAAACATCACCTTGGCTCATAGCTGAACCCACGCGGCCTGTGCACGCACTTTTGCTGTGATCCCCTCTGCCAGAGAAGGTCTTCCAGGACCCCTCACCCCGGCTGCTTCCCACTCCTCCAGTCTGGCAGCTGGTGACCCCCTTGGTGATACCCACACACCCAACCTGCTGCTGCCGTACCCATCCTGGGAGCGACCAGGTGAAAACCCGGTGCATCCACACCTGGATATAAAAAATAAATATCAGGGAACAAAAACCAATTCGAGTGGATCGTTTTAGGCAGTGTCTCCTCAAGCTGCACTTGTGCACCCACTGCCGTCATCCCAACGCCTTGCTCCATTCTTCCCGTGGCTGCGGCTGTCAGGAACCACAGACGCTGATGAGCGGTAACAACCCTTTCCACTGCCTCCCAACGCCACCGCGAGGGCCGGGAGCCGGAGTCAAACCGCTCCGAGTGAAGCGCGGGCAGCCTAGCTGCAGGAGCCGCTCCGTGCCTTCGCGGCAACCAAACTCTTTTAAATCAGACAGGGCTTTGGAGATAATTAGCCTCATTGCATATACACAACAGCTCTCATAAATGATACAGGCTTAATTACTAATGACAGGGCTGCTTGTTTTTTTTTTCCTTCTGTTACAACTGCGAGTGGTGGTAAATACACACCTTAGTGGGCATTTTCACTTGCTAAACACTGCAATCCTTTTCCCTTCTTTCTTTTTGTGACCTTTGAGATGCTATTTGAGAGAGCAGGTGTTTTTTCCCTGTTATGAAATGGGTTCGGGAAGCTGCATGCACTCATTTTCTGTGTGTAGGTGATACACTCGCTTGCTTATACTTACAGAGTACTTACATCTCTTTTTCCCTTGTCTTACGTACAAACTTCACTTCATTTCAGAAATGATACATTTGTGTTTCTGCACTTTTCAACCTGTTAAAATCACAGGGATCAACCTGCCATTAGTCACTTACGCTCTGCGTGCAGAGAGCCTTTACTGGGGGAAGGTTCTATGGGAGGGCAAACTCTAGTGATGGGCTTAGTTCAGACTGTTGACTCCAGCCCAGCTTTACTAGTATTCAGCCAGCTTTTTCTGGTATTTACAGTTCTCCTGGCTGTTTTTCCCTCTCCCGTTGCCCCAGAGGCTGGATCCTTCCTGCCCCCCATCCCAACAAGCCAGGAAAACCCTCGGGCAGCAGGCAATAAGGCACGGGGAGGGGTTTGTGCCTTTTGGTGCAAGCTGGGATCTACTTCCGCTCCTTTGAAATGTTGAATGGTTTCCTTATTTTCAAGAAAAAAAGCTCCCTCCATCCTTTCAGCTCATCTATTTTTCACCATGGAGCTGATTTTTTCTCTTCCTTTATAGGCAGGAGTGTGCTTTTGCTATAGGAGCGGCGGGTGTGGAGTTAGTGGGAATGCCCCCACGAGCCGTGTAACAGCCCCACTGACCTTTAAACCTGGGACCTGGGCCTGGAGACCCAAGAAAATCCAGGATTACAGTCAGCATCCCAACACAGCCTGTGGCACTGAGCTGTGCAGCCCATTTCATAGGGTCGTTATGGTTGGAAAAGACTTCTAAGATCATCACTCACATGTCAGGCAGGGAAGAAGGCATGTTTGCTTAAAGTAAAGCAAAAAAAACCAAAACCAAAACCAAATAAACCTAAGGAACTAAACAAACCCTCTGGAAAAACTTCTGCTGAGCAAAGGTGATCCAAGCTGACATTGAGAATTGTTTGATTTACAATAACAGGGAGATAATATTTTGCTAAGCCTCCCTGTAATACAATGTGTGTCATTTTAAATTTCCCATTATGCCGAGCAATCTAATAAATAAATGCCCCAGCTGCAATAAGCATGAATCATTCAGTGCGGAGAAGCTCTCAGCACTCCTGTAACAAATATCTTCCTCCTAATGGTCTTTGGAAGTCACCGATTAATTTGACTTTCAGCTGCCTGGCTCTGAAGCAGAAGAGCCTGGCTACTGCCACCCAAGTGCCTGCAAGATGCTGGGTCAATCTCTGCAGAGATTTAGTGACAAATCAGATTTACAAATTAGGGATGTGCCGCTCTGCAAAGGATATGGCTCAAGGCTGGTGATTAGCAAGTACGTGGTCGGATGGAATTGGCTACCAGGGTTTTTCAGAGCTTTTTTTTTCAATGGTAGAAAACAAAAGCATTTGTTTTAGATGCTGCAGCATTGGAAGACACTTTCTGAGAACTGAAAAGAAGTTCATATTATTCGTCCCCTAATTTCTGCTGCTAATCTTTCACCGGATTATGAGCACGTGAAGGTATTTTGGCTGTATTCTGCCCTCATGCCAATATTGTTAGAATTTGGGATGGAATTTAATATGAGTAATGCTAGGAGAAACAGGTCAGGGTTTCAGATTAACACCAATAACCGTAATGAGAACAGATGCTTATATCCATCTGGAATGTAGATTTAATATGTTAAATTCATAGCTCAGCCCATGAAATGCAATCATCAGATGTTTACTGGTCCCAATTTAATGAGCGATTTTGGATTAAACAGGGGCCAAACAACAGGCCACCAATCTATATTAAATCTCTGCAAAATGAAAATTGCAAAGATTTACTTAGGGTCATTACACAAGAAAATTTAATCACAACCTCATCCATAATGTCACATCGTCATCAGACTGATAATTGAAATGCCATGTGAGGGATTATGAATAACCCTCTGTTTATGAAGATAGCTTTCTGATTATCTCTGTGTCCTGTGAGTAACGTAAAATATGATTTGTATTAATGTACATGGCCCTTGCCTAAAAGAAACCCACTGGGGATCTGCAGAAAAAGCCTGATTTTTTTTACTTTCACTGCTACTGACGGGAGATGTTGTTAAATAACATTATTGCCACAATTTTAGAGCTGCCCAGGAAGGTGAAGCCTTGCATACAGCCTTGCACTGTGTTTCAAGGCATCACTTGCAATATCCCTGCAGCAGCATGGGTGCTATAAAGTATTCAGCACATGATTTTAGTAAGCAAACATTGATCTGTCTAGAATCAATATTAATTTTTCAGACTGTATGTCCTCTGGGGCAAGAAATGTATCTTCCAGTACTTACCAAACACTTTGTGCATTTTGGGTGGTAATAAGAGCACATTTTTTGATTTTGGCATGTTGCAAAATATTAAACTCTCGGGTATCTGACAATTATATAATTGTGCATTGTACTGGATTACACAACAGCCTACAAATAGCCAAATTTCTAACAGCATTTGGTTGGAAAAGTCCATCTAAATATTTATAGAGCGTGTGCTGCGGGACTCTGTTCCAGCCCCGCAGGCGAGTGCTGGGTTGAGATGTTCCAGAAACCACAGAGACGAGCAACAGGCTCTTCTGGGGAACAAGTGCGAGTGCTGCTGCCACACACGCGTCGCTCCCAACCTTTGCTTCTGGATTTACACCTCCTTCATTATTTAGGTCACATTTCCGTGATCCAGTCAGGGGATGATGCCCTGCTCTGCCACCGACTTCCTCGCTGGCCCTGGGCATGTCACCTCCTCCCCGCGAGACAGCACCACGCAGCCGGCGTACCCGGGCGCAGGAGGTGACCCAGGGCACCCTCAGCAGAACCCTGCACAGGGGATGGGGTTTCTCATTTTCTGGCCCTGCTGATGAGATCTTGATTTCCTTAACCAAACTGAGCTTCCCCCTGCCAAGCCCAGAGCAGGAGTGAGGAGGAACTGAGCAGCTCATCTCCAAAAACCTGCCCTCCTCCTCCTCCTCTGAGTTGCCCGAGCCGGGCCTGAACGTGTCGCACACCCTGGGGATTCAGCGCCGTTCGAGGCAAGATGGGAGGGCAAGCGGGAACATGTCTTCTCCCCTGTCAGGGCTGCTTTCTGTACCACCTCATTGGTAGCGCTGCAAAACTGATCACATCCGCTGTGTTTTAATTGCCCTGCGGATGAATTAATTAGCCCCTTTGTCAGAGAACAATTAAGTGGCAAGCTCGGGAACAAGAAAAGCCGAGGCAGAACACAAACCTGAGCCTCCTGACTGGCAGGCAGAAGCCGGCAGTTCCCCAGACAAGCATCCTGCATCAGTGACCACATCCTCATCGCCGGGGGAGCTGGAGAGCGGTGCCTGCGGTGGGACATCCGGACACTGGGGTCTTTGTGTCACCGCAGCCTTGAGCAAAGTTTTGGATCAACTCCCCACATCGCACTCATTTATCCACATTTTAAACAGCTTTAGCCACACACAAACCTGCACAGACCGAGCTTCCAGCGGATCTCAGCCCGTGTTGAGCAGGCTCTGAGAAACTTCTGCACCTATTCTTAGCCGTGCTAGCGAGGAGTGACATTCCCCTCTGCAAATCACTCATTTCCAAGCAAATCTGTGCTCCTCTGACTGCAGCAGGCATCGGGCAGCTGCAAGCAGAAGGAGCCGGATTTTTCACCAGAGGTTAAGTAGGGGGTAGAAAAAAGCGGCGCACTTTGCAGGGGAAGGTTACACCTGGGACAGGGTGGCACTCAACGCTGGACGTGTAACGCTGAGGTCCGACACCTTCACCAGTGTCTGCGGCTGGGGATTCACAGAGAAAAAGTTGTTGTGTATTTAAAATGGGGATCTGCTGTAGGTAAGGATAATGTGTAACTGGAGAAAGCAGTGGAGCATCGGAGCTGGACCATCTTCCATGCTCGCGTGCGAGAATCGGGCAGCCGTGCCTGCAAGGGGGCAGTTACAGCCGCTTCCTTGGGACCTGCACGTTTAACAGGCTGAGCCAGCGCTACGTCTGCCAGGCACCTCCTCTGCTCTGAGCTGATCCCTGCCACCGTCTGAGAGCATCGTACTGCTGCCGGGCGAAGGTTCGCTCCTCTGACAGATGTCCCTGCGCGATATTTAAACTCTGAGGTTCTAATCCTGCAGTTACCCATTAGGGGGTCATTATCCACGTACCGACACGGCAGAGCTGGGTGGAGATTGACGGCTCTCACGAGTCCCTTCCTTTTTGCCAAAGCCAGGACATCTTACCGAGTTTGTCCAGACATACGGTGCTGGAGCGGATTCAGCTCCGCGGTGATGACAGGACGCTATCTGTTACTCTTTCCTTGAACAGTTGGGCTGAGCGTTGCTTTCCTTATTACCGAGGGTAGAAAAATAATGAGTCATTAGTAATGGCTGCTGGCATGCGGACAAAGTTCAGAGGTGCTGGGTGAGGGCCAAATTATGTGCACGCCCATGGCTGCAGGGACACAGACACGCTCTCGCGTGCGGGTCTCCCTGTAGCTATGGGAAATGGGAACGTAAATGCAAACACTGCTGTGGGGACAAAGCTCTCCGGTGCGTAGCGGGGCTGGGAACGCTTTAGTGAATCCCGTGCTGTAAAAGTCCTCATCTGAAGGTGACAGCAGCCGCAAAATGGAGGTGTTAAAGAGAACTGACGCATCAGATAAACTCCAGCTGTCGCCTCCAGTCAGCGCCTCCTCTCGTTGCCCTGTCTGGCCCTCTTCTCTTGGCTAATATGCTCAGTGATTAAGATTGAAAACATTTTTTTCTTCTTTTGCTTTCAGCCTCAGAGGTCGATCTTTGCTTTTCTTCCTTTCCTTCTTTAAACAACCTTACTTCTCAAAGAAAAGGCAACTGACACCCAGGAAATGTGACCTGTTTTTCTCTAGAAAGCTTGCAAGACACCTCTAGGATGCTTTTCCGCATCCTCCAGGTAAACACTGCTCCAGACCCTCTATTCAGGACTTCTTTTTTCTCTCCCAACCCTAGCTTAAAAGAGCAGATTTGAAGTTGTTTTTTTCTTGCAGTAAAAAGTCTTATAACCCAGATCAGAGGACCCCAACCCAAAGTCTCTAACATCACACTTGGGTCACATCGTCTTGACTGAAGCAGATCATCTTTGCTATATTTTCTGATTGAAAGTTTGGTGAGGTGGTGAAAGGTGGTCTGCAAACAAGTGCAAGCCACTACAGTGGCTCCTGGACCAAAAATTAATTGAATTAAGTAGACTCTCTTATTCAAACTGTTCCATGGGGTGATTTTCTCACAGCTTAACTTTAGCAAGGGGGAAGATGAGTCTGTTTGCAAGGACAGCCATCAAAGAGTTAAAGGATGCTGCAGAAGCAGAGACTGCCAGCTCAGGATGCAAATACACTACCCACTAACTCAGGGCTAAAATGAGAGTTTGTCGGTGGGTAATAAAGATTGCTGCATGGCTTTTCTAAGTTGAGATGAAAAGATTTGTTTGAGATCCCTCCCAGGTACCCAGTATTTGCATGGCAGACTCCAAAAGCATTTCTGCCTCAAGTAGTGGTGCCAGCAAGGATCTGCTCCCTCAGCTCTCACGGCAGGACAAGTCTTCCTTGCCCAGCCCTGTTGGGATTGACTCAAACTGCTAAAATTGTATTTATGGCCTCCTGGGACACTTAATTTTGCTTCAGTAAGCCCAGATGCATAAAGTTAAGTGTGTGTGTGCATACAAGATCACGGGCTTTAAATGAAGAAACATTCATTGTCCCGCTGACAAACTGGCCAAACAGGTGTAAATACATCTCCATCAACAGATGTATCGAGACACTGATCAATCCATCACTGTACCTCATGGTGTTATTTTGTGCAAAGAAATAAAAATCTTTTAAATTAGTTTCTACTCCTGTCTCAGGGATGCTGTGCAAAATTACCCCATGGTGAAGAACATCACTTACTAAAGTCTTATTCTGTCCAAGTAAAATGATTGATAAATTAATGTAAATAATTTACAGTATTTTGCTTTAAATAGCCCACCATCAGTTAGAAATCTCATAAAGAGAATGAAGTAATGAGAAAATTCTTGTAGAACTGATCGCTTGATGCTGGTTTTTTCCAATAGTGGCTATTTTGAAAATATACTCTGCTTACTTACGTGAACAACACAGAGAGAAGAGTTAAAAGTGGCACATTATCTTTCCAATGACATATTTAGCCAGTTATTCAGGCTATAATGAAGCTGTGTAATGAAGTCAATGTCCTTGAAAGTTCTTCATCAATTTTTTTCTCATCTGTCAGCATATCCACTTGCCGACACAATATTAATTAAACACAACATTTCCTGGAGTGTTGAAGTGAAGTCCCATCACTGATAATGAACAGGTTTAGGAGAGTCACATCCCAACAAAATTACTTTTTAAACCAGCCTTATTAAGCAGAAAATTAGACCTAAATCACCCTACAACATCCTCATTAAAAGCCACTGATCCTTGGCTGCTTCTATGTTCTAACATCTTTAATTAGCAAACTGCTAGTCTATCTGCCATGATAAATGCTATTAATCTCACCTTTCATTTGCTTTCTCTCAACCTATCATTTGCCCACTTCAGGGAGACACACGCTTCCACCAGAACTCATTTTATTGCGTCCAACGTCCTTGTAAGGAGGAAAAATGCGGCAGTCACGGGTTAAACGCGAGGACTCTCTCTGCCCTCACTACATCACTGCATTTCAGGGCTTGTAGATGTCTTGGATGGCAGACTTGCTGTGTTTGAGGGGAAATTCAGAATATTTACCAGTAGATAGATATGGAATACTGTTGTAAAGCCTTGATAATAAACCACAGAGCAACTGTGGGTCAGTGCCCTCTGCGCTGCCCTACTTAAATCAGGAAAGAATTACGGACATCACCTAAAAAATCTTCTGGGTGCCTGTGAAGACTCCACCCAGGGAAAAGAAATGCTTTAAAAACACAATTACATTTTAGAATTGTAGCTACTAAACCTACAACCCTGGAGTATCCTTTACAAAGTGTGACAGGCTCACAGCTTCCTTTATACCTGCTCACAGAAGCTCCAGAATATATCAGGACAAATAACGTAGGGCATTCGGCCACGTTCACAGTACGTTATCCAGAGGTAAGCACATCATGCAGTGCCATACTGTGCATTTCAGAAATGCATTTCTATTTGCTGTGTGCTAGGGTACAAAATGCCACCTGGTACGTGCAGTGCTTTTTCCCAGTTTATAACTACGGGATCAGGGCTTTTCACTGGGTTCGTGCTGGCTGATTTTTGCAGTGGGTCTGTCACCTTCTTATAGCAAATAACTATATAACATAACATATACAAATAACTATATTTGTTATATAGCAAATAACGTCTTCAGCTCACGGCTCCTGGGCAACAGAGAAGTACAAATCTAAGCTCACCCACTCAAATATCTTGTGTGATAAATTCAGTCTGGGTTATTCAGGAGGTCTTTTCAATGGGGCTCCGAAAGAGGCTCTGACCTGGCTTAACATCACACGTCCTGATCACAGACAGTGCCCACAACGTTACATTTTAAGAGGTTCACTCAGGTATGTCAGCACAATTTACTCTGTTTGCCCCTATCCATTGATCTCTTTAATTGTTATTAACCCATATTATTTAGCGGCGGTGCTTGCTGCCCACAGATATAAACACTTTCCCTTGGCAGCTTTAACGAAAGCTGCTTTTAATTTCCCATTGCCTGGGGTTGTTCTTGCTGCTGATGGGCTGCTCCTGACTGGGGTCAGGCTGTTGGAATTGCTCGGAAACCACAACCTTTTAGGCTCCCATTTTAAGTCCAGCACTAGGCTGTACGGCAGAGGCTTCTCTCACAGTGTTTATGTGTTTCTGTGTCTGAAAACCGGGATCTGTTCTAAGCCACCTGCACAGCTTCTGCAGTCAATGTCAAGAGATGAGCAACCCCAGAGGGTGACTTGTCCACCTCTTCTACAGAGATGTGGATTACCCCTGGGAAACGGTTATCTGTTATTGCTCAGCATGGAGACAGCCCAGGCTTAATTAGTTGCCTGACTTTTTAGATGTTGAATTAGGTACAACAATCTGACTCCCAGTGATTTTTTTTTTTTTGGTCTGGAGCAGATGAGTCATGATACGTATGCAAGAATCATACTCATGAAGCTGTGCTTTTCTAATGAAACCCTTCTCTCACCCCCAATATGTTTCCATTATCTTGCCATCAGAAAATAATTTTTTCTCCAGTACGCCAAGACACATGACATGCTCATTTACTTGTGCACGTGTGAAACCAGATTAACTACTCCATAAATTAGTTAAAAGATTTTCCCAGAGAAAATGAAGACAGAAGACATGTAATTTTCACTTCTCAACTCCTGAATGAAAAAAGACACTCTGTCTGCTCTGTCCATGACCACCTAGACAGATAGGAGAAACCAAACTCACTGAACTGTGATGACCAGAGAGTCTCCAGGCTATCCCAAGCTATTCATGTTTTTATCTCAAAATTAATGACCGCAGTGGGTGGGGTTTTTTTTTTTTTGTATTTGGGTTAAACTCCAGCATCCTGTGCCTCCAAATCTAGGGTATGCTGATCCTGAACTTCAACAGCCAGACGAAATGAAACCCTGAATTCCGGGTAAAACCACATCTGAATGGAAACCAAGATCAGAATAAACTCTTGGGCTAACTCAAATAGAAAATTTCAGGCCAGCAGCATAAATAACGTGGTGAATGAATCATAGGCCAGTGTAGCAGAGTGAAAGTCATTAGAGAGGCATCAGAAGATTTATGACAAGAAAATATCAGCCTCTTCCATGACTGGACTGGTTACAGGGCATCCCTGTCTGAGCAGATACCCCACACATCACTACTAGGCTGAGGCACTTTCTGATGGCCCAATCCCAACAAAACCCCAACCCGCAGCCCCTTGGAGGGGCATTTAGAAGTTTTAATATTATATTGAAGTGCAAAAGATGAGCGTTACTACTAACAAAGGACTTGATGGGAGTTACACTCCTGTGAAGCATACCTGCCACATTCAGGAAAAGAGCAGAGATGCACCTTTGCATCCAGGTTGAAGAAAATATCTTCTGTGCCTCACCTGGGCTGTCTCCTTTTGACGAGAGCACTCCTCACGTGGTCTCCTAGCAGAGTCTTTAATGCCTTTCGGTAGGTGAAAACAGTTATTTCACTTCAGACAACTAAACCCAGCCATTAAAAATGCTTCAGCCAACAGAAATACGTGTGTGTGTCATCAGCAACGCTGGGTGCTACATGGGAAATCTTGGGAAGGGCCAGAGAACAGAAATGAAGTGCTAGAAGTTGACAGCCCAAACAATGCTGATGACAAAAAGGGAATTTTATGAGGCTGGCACTTGTCTCATTTGAAAATGAGAAGGCTCCCTGAAGTTATGAGAGTGATACTGGTGCAAAATTAGGGTAAAAAATGGATTAACTGCATGGAAGGAAAACCAAAGGTTGGATGTCAAACCGGGAGGGAATTACAGGTAAGTACCATCACCTCTGGAGGAGCAAGAGCAAACTGGGGCTGGTTCAAAACCAAAGGCTAGGCTAACGTAGGGATGTGACTATATGAATAAAAAAAAAATCCCTGTTACAAGTGCCTGCTTTCCTTGTAAAAAGAAAAACAAAGAGTTGCTCAGCCACTGATAACACCTCCTCCTCCCACTGTGTACCAGCCTCCTCTCCTGGGGTTACCAGCTCTGCGCAGGACCGTCTCTGAGGCGGGAGCCTGTGGCTGGAACAGTGGCAGAGACGCAGAGGAAGCAGCAAAGGACAGCCCTGCGATGACACTTCGTGTTACAGACTGGTGCTTTCAGAGACAGAGCCGGGATCTTGGCTGGAGTCTTTGCCATCTCCCCCGTTTCAGGGCAAGAAGCGACGGGCGATGAGACAGGAGCTCAGGGAACCAGAAAGCTGCGTTCTGCAGCCAGGGCTTGTTTCTACAGCAAAGCATTTCACAAACCCTGGCCCAGATTCTCCCCTGTGACTCGACTGCACTCCGTGCAAGATGAGGACTGGAGAACAAAGGTGGCTTGAAGCCACCTTTATGCTTCTCCACTCTGGAAGCAGCTGGGGACGGACGGGTCCCTGGGGTGGGTTCAGCTCGCCTCGGGCTATTGCAGCGGCAGGAGATTGCGAGAAAATAGCCAAGATGTAGCTGCACCTCCTCTCCGTTGGCTGTCACGGCTCCAGGAGGAAGCAGGAGGTGACTTGGGTGACACTACCACCACAACAGAGGCTGAGTCTTCCCAGGGACCCGGAGCACAGGGAGAGAGTAAATGTCAGTGCGGATGCGGCCGCAGAGGCAGCGTCATGTGCGGCTTATTTAGGAAAGCAGCAAGCTAAGATCATCTGAATTCAAATCTGGTGAGCCACTCACTCAGTCAGTGTGTGTCCATGGGCAAGCGCCTTGATCTTTTCTGCGCCTCAGGGCAAGGCAACTGGAGGAGGAAGTCAAAAGCAACAGAGTTTCACTAAAATGATCAGATGCTGCTTGCAAATTTGGTTTAACTCTAAAAACAAAGCCAAGTAGATATCTACAGACATGGAGGCAGACATGCAACACTCAATGTGGCTGTGAATTAATTTTTCACATATTTATATAGAAACTATTCTGTTTGCAGGCTGGACCTGAACCTCACTGAGGGCAGAAGGGTTTACAGGGAGGTAATTTGCAAGAATGAGAACTTCAACAAGCGGTCTGATTCTAACAAGTGCACACAAAAGCTCAAAAATGGAATTAAAATCTCCTGCCTGGTCAGGGATTTTGGTTTTGCTTTTGACTAAATAAAAGACAGACCCCAAGTATCTGCAAAGGAGAGAAACACATCAAAAAAAGTGCTCTTCACTGCACTGCTCACTCCCCCAAAAAGGGAATTTGTGAACTGCTACAAGCAAACACCTGAAAGAGAAGCCAAGTCACACAAGAATAGGCTTACCTATGTTGCACAGTCTCCCAGAACCAAGATTATTCTATACAGTGCCACATTCAATTGCAGAGAGGACCGTTACCGGTAACAGAGCTCCTGTAAGCAAAGTGTTTTCTGTCCTCAAATCTCCCAGGAAACGGATGGAGGCAAGAGAGGGGAAAAGCCAAGGGGAGAAAACTTGTTAGAAGTGAAATTGTATTTTCTTGGACATTGGAAATGATGCAAAGCTAACCCAGAGGCCTCCAAGTCAGCAGCCATTTTAACATTTTGCGAGAGATTTTCATCTTTTTCCCCTACAGCCTCAGTTCTGCTGTAGACACCAAGCGCACCCACTACGGCTGTCAGCTGCGCGGTTCGCTTTACACTGAAGCTGCCAGGAGACAAAAAATACTTGTGGTAATAAAATTCATAAATCGGTGGCATAAGGGTTTCTTCATGACACCTCTGTGAAGAGTGCATGGCGTTTACTTTAACAAATCAATAAAAATCAATAGAAACGGGATACGTGCATTTAGGAACCAGTAAAAGCAAATACGCTGGGTCCCCATCATTCCTACCACAAAGCTGCCGACAGCGGAATGGGAAACCAACACCCTGTCCTGTCCCAGGACATCACTCTCTTTTTTTAAGGGTAAAATAAAATGATGAAAAATATTATTCATGAGTTTGTCAGGTTGAACAGGTCAGAGCAATTTTTCAGGTGAGCGGTGGTTTTTATGCAATGACACTTTCTGTGCCACAGTCAAATGATGCTGCACAAAGTTTCATGAAAACATGATAAAAGCATTCCAGCCACCAACAATTGATGGGAAAAAGAGATACATTGGGTAAATCAATTATAGAAATATTTGTTCGTGCATGCACACACGCAATATATGTGAAGACATTCTAAATGTGCATCAATGTACCACGCATGTGGATGAGCATCTTACACGGATAAACACGCCCGCACACACAACCACATTTATCAGCACAACCTAATTCTGAAAGTTCTTTTTTCTTCAATAATCAATTGACTGCCATGTGCTTGAAGGCAAATACAAGCACAATAAATTCCTTACTGGTACAACAGAAGAGGAAACATTACTACAGACTGTGGAGAAGTTCAGCACTGGTAAATCCTGATGAACACCATTACTGTGATTACTGCTTGCGCAAAGATATGCCCGCCTCATTGTCATCTCTTATACTGCATCAAGCAAAGGCTGGTGGGGACCTACTACTGCTGTCGCCCAACTGAATGTGACCTTTTTTGGGTGACCGCGCGGCGGTGGGGGTTTTCCGACTCCTCTGGGAAAGCGTGAATTAAAAAAAAAAAAAAAAAAA
>WHYT01017263.1:307515-346821 GCA_009806455.1 Tetrax tetrax | reverse complement strand
TTTTTTTTTTTTTTTTTTTTTTTTTTTTTTACAAAAAGCATGCAAACATCTTTCTAATTTGATAGCAAAATATTTTGTTCTATACCCATTAGGCATTTTTTATTTCAGGTAGGAGAAGCATTCATGGAATGACTGATTTAAATGTTATAAATCCCTGAATTTTTCATCTCCCTTTGAACGGCATGCCAAAGGGGATTACAGACTAAAGACATATCACAAACAAATTTACATTATTAAAATTACTGTAATCAAGAGTCTTTTCTAGCCTTAATCAGGATTAGTGAAAACAAAAAAAGCCCAACTTTTCTACTGTGCAATACTAATCAAAATTCTATCAAATAACAGATAACAGAGTAAAAGCAGTTTTGAAAATTAAAAATATTGGTTGGTGTGTTCTAGTGTTCTTTAAAAGTATTTTCACCTATTTGAGATGAGAGCAATGATTTCTCTGCTGATAATTCTCACAGCAGACAATAAGCATAGGTAAAAATAAATTTCAGTAACGCTGCAAAGTCCAACCCCTTATTTTCAGGAGCGTGTCCAGGAAACACACTTGTTTGAAAAGACATGATAGAAGCAGGAGGAAAGAGTGCAGTGTGAACGCTTGCTTTTGTTCTCCTACATTGTAAGCTAAATAATCAGAGTTGTGGAAATCTCAACGAGGAACCTGCCGTAGGCGAGAACTCAGCCTTGCAGGACACGCGCGGCGACTCCCCGCCGCTGAGCTGGCAACAGGCAGGTTTGGGCTGAAGAACTGCGAAAGCTTTTAAGCGAGGTCTTTATCCACCGTGCCCTACGCTTCGCCGTTATGCTACAAGGCTAATACAGTAAAGGGATAAAGCTGGTACAGATTTTTCTGGCCCTCTGAAGCCTCTTAAAGAAGGCAGCATTACGTTGGTTTCAGAAACCACTGCTGTGCTCTGGAGCATCAGGTCCCATCTTGGTGTCACCAATATCAGCAGAAATGCCACCCATTAGTAACACAGCAGCAGGACTGGACCCTACTCTGTAAAATGTCACTCTTGTAAAATGTCAACTACTATTTTAGAATGGAAATGATAGAAGTGTATGTGTAACGAACAGTCCTGAAAAATGATCAGAGAACGATGACCCATCACTGCCTAAAGTTGCAGGAACAAGCTCACCATTGCAGCAACATTCAGATATTGCGACAGTACATCAGATCAGCGATATGGATTAAAGAACAAGGAAAACGGCCCCATTCTCATGGCTTCTTTCTAGGAACTCCAACTGATTTAACTTTTTGCTGGTATCTGAAGGAGACAGCCACCTTCCAGGCCCTCCGTCTCCAAGCCTGTTGCTTCCCTGTATTTGGTTAAAGAAGATTTTACCTTGCAAGCTCAAGACTGCCAATCTTAAATCTTGATTGATGCAGTGCAGTTTCCAAATCCCTATTAGGAAGGCTATACTGGTCAGTAAAACATTGCTTTTGGTTAGTGACCAGAATTACACAGCTTAAAGGAGCAGCAGACAGCGGAGCATCATTGCCTCTTTACGTCTCTTCCTAACGACGCCTCATTCTGATCATGCTTGAGGTTTAAAGAAAAAACTAAATGAGGTTAGAAAACAATATATTATCTTTAATTAAAAGATGGCATTATGCTTTCTCCAAAATAAGAACATACCAGGATAATGAGTACATTAGAACATATGATCTGTATTTCCATTCCATCTGAGCATACACCATAAATCCTTCTTGGAAAAAAAGCAGGCATCATAACAAGAATATTTAAGCAGAAGAAAAAGATCTACAGCATTTTGAAGTCCTCCCTTCATATTCTGTGAAACACCAACCGGAAGCAGACACTTAAAACCTTACATGATACACAAAATAAGTTGGGTTTTTTTCATATGCCAGAGAAGGGAGAAAACAAATGACAAATTACAGGATCTCAGTCCCGGGATAACCACGCACAGTTGCAAGGTTAGCATCGATGCTTTGCACACAAATGCAATAATCAGATGCCGGTTTATCCCCTTCCAGCAAAATCATCCTTCCAGCAGTATTAGGCATTCACTCAGCAGGGGTTTTAGTAGCAGCTCAGCACAAAGCATAAATCACGCCGAAATAGACGCCTTCCTGTCGACGGGAAACGCAAAGGGCTCAGGATGGGCTTCAGCTCTGTATGAGAAGAGTTAAAATCCAACAAGTCCGTGATGGCTAAAAGCAACTCACAGGACTGAACTTTCAGATTAACTGAGAAGTTAGTCAACTTTGTTTCAGCCTAATACTAAATTTGTTTGTTGCAGGAAAAGTTACAATTAGACTTTTCACTTTTGAATTAAAAACCCCGTACTTTACAGATGATGTCAATAATGATTACAAGTTCCTCTAGTATTGCTCTGGTAAGTTCTACTTTTCTGTTTTTAACACCTAGCCTTTTAACAGTACTTAGATACTCAATTTGACTATTTTTGCTATCAAAATTTTCTTTAATGTAGATTTTATCTTCCGTATTTGAAATTCTACGTTTAGCCTCCTGAGATCATTTAATTGAAAGTGGGCTGTCAAAGAGCCTTCTGAGTATTCCAAGGACTCTCAGAAGGTGGATTTTTAGGATTCTAGGTAGATACGGTAATATGAGCAAGCTTTTTACTCACATAGGTTATAGGAAAATAATGAAACAATCACTGTACCAAAAATCATCATTCCAAAAATAGCTAGTCTCCAAGACTATGAACACTTTTTTAGGCTCTGAAATTAGTGAGCCACTCTTTTTGCCGTAAATATTTAAGAAAGAAGCAATTACAAATTTCATTATTATAAGTCTTTAAACCAAACCAAACTCATATCTAGTATTAAGCTGTTAAATACTTCATTCTCCAACTATTTTAGTTTTGGTGAAAATGGACTGTTAAACTAATCTCATTTAAATATTCCCAATGGCTCAATCTTCTATAACTTTAACCAGAAGTAATAAATATATACCTAAAAATCACGATTCTCTGTTAAGTTGACCTTTTTTTTTTTCTCAAAATATTATCTAGCAACATCTCAGTCTGCAAAATTTTAAGTGACCTTTGCTGATTTGCAATTTCCAGTCATTTTTGCTTCAGTGGTGGTTTTGGTTCGCTTTTGCTCATCAGATGCCTTTTTAGAGTATTTTCAAGACTTTATTTTATGGAAAAAGGTACAACAGAAACTGTTCTGTAAATCTATTCTGTAAAAAAAAAAGAAGAAATGAAGACATAAAAATGAAAATGAGCAGGAACCAGTTTTAAACATATGTCTTTATGAATGAGGCGTAATCACACACGTTGTTTTCCAAACACAGGAAGTGTTTTGGAAATATATTAATTAAAATTAAATGCCATAGACAAGCAGCTTTAGAAGGATGGCAGTCCTTTTCAAATTAGCATAACACTAGCGACAGGCATGGAAATTGGTTTAATAACCCTAAATAGTTACACCCCGCTCCTAACACAAATGGCCACGGACAGCTCCAGCCCCTCAGGCTGCGACTGTACCAGTTTATGCGGTTGCTCTGACATTGGGTGGGTATTCCAGTCTCAACAGAAGTCACTGAACGCACCTCAATTATTATTATTATTATATAATGACTAGTAAAGCATACAAGGCACTAAAGCTTTAAACAGCATAAAACAGAAAACAAAAGTAAATCAACACAACCAACACCAAAAACTCAGCCAGCGAGAGACTCGCTTTGTAAGTTGCACTAACACGGTCAGGACTTGGCAAGGGATTATTAGTTTAGTCACGATATTAACTAGCCCAAACCCCACACACAGGTCTAGGGTCAAGTTGTAAATATAACAAAAAACCCCCAAACAAACAAGCCAAAGGGATAAGCATAGTGGTTAAGCAATTTCCTTCCCTGCTGTGTTTCAGATAGGTATCCTTGGAGCTAAGCTTGATGCTACAATAAATCCTTTCAAACTTTCAGGGCACAGCATTCTCCAGCAAGCATCAAAATATACAAGCTAAATCTACCTGCTTAACTCCAAACGTCAGGCAGAAACAACATTTATTTTGTGTGCTCATGATTCATGAGAAACTGAAGAAAAAAAATAAAATAAATAAAATCCCTGCTGATAAGGAGCTGAATGTCCACAAGCGTTTTCCAAGTATTCCGATCATTCCCCTAACTTCACAACGCTGCTCCTCCGCAGAGGACTGCCACGTCCGTCTCCGCTTTACCTTACTTCAGCGGGGGTTTTGCTCTGACTGCCAGCTGGTTTTAGAGACATGTAGGACAGAGAAAGCGGTTATTCATATCTTTTATTTATTATAAATACATATAAATATGTTAAGTGACCTTTTGCTTTGTTTATCATGATGAGCAATGACTTTGGAAAATCACCTGGAAAACTTAACCAAGCTGAGAAACAGGCAAAAAGCAAGCATAGCATACAATCACAGGTTCCTCTCAGTTCAAGAACGGATTAATTTCTTTTTACTTTTTTTTGAGAGCAAAAAGAAAGCATCTCATTTTGAAGCATCTATTCTTTTATCAAGAGCACCGAACGTCCCCCCTCTCACGAGCTGACCGAATGACATTTTCATCGGGATTTAGGAATGCAGTCCAACCCCAGCTGGCTACATAGGACATCCCCCCATAATTCTGAAACATTGCATAGTTTTGCAGCTGGATTTTACTCCCCCTCCCCCTTTTAAGTTAATTTTAACACAGGCTGATCATTTCAAAGAAAAATCACTGAGGTTTCCACTTGCAGATCTCTCTCCTTCCCTGTTTGTCTATAGTTTAAGAGCTGCTCAAAAACTTTGTAAATCAGAGCAAGCAGAAAAGCAACACTATGCTCACAATCCACTAACAGGCTGGGAAGGAAATAACTCTACAGATGAAGTTGCATGTGGGGGGTAACTAAAGTTGAAAGTGGGTGGCTTTGGGGTCCATGTAAACTGCCAAAGATTTCCAACCAGGGTGCGGGGAGGGGGGTAATTTAAGAGAAGGAAATCAAAAGAAAACCCAGACTTAACTGATGGTAGGAAGCCAGGGCTGATGGTAGTGGACAGAAAAGTGCACAGAAAAATAAAAATAAAACCGAAACCAAATTCCCCAAAGGAGCCAGAAGTCAAGGCTTGTCATTACAGTGTTTGCAGAGCGCGGAGGCGGCTCCTGTGAAGGCAGTGCATTTCTCGGGGCAGGTGGGCAAGGCCGCGCCGCCGAAGGGGTAGACGGCCGACTGTCCGAAGGGGTTGAGGGTGGCGGGCAGCGGGGCGCTCAGCGTCTGGCCCTGGTTCAGGTAGGCCACCAGCCTCCGCATCTCCTCCAGGGCCTGCGCCTGCATGAGGATGTAGTTCTTGGCCAGGAGCAGGGTGGCGATTTTGGAGAGTTTTCGCACCGAGGGGCTGTGGGCGTAGGGGATGACGGAGCGCAGCCCGTCCAGGGCGTCGTTCAGGTCGTGCATCCTCCGCCGCTCCCGCGCGTTGATGCTGAGGCGCAGCGAGCGCTGCTCCTTGGGCTTCTTGCCCAGGGCTCCCCCCTTCAGCTTGCCCTCCCGCTCGAAGGCCGCGCCGCCCTTCACCCCGGCCTCGAAGCCGTCCTCCTCGTCGCCGCTCTGCTCGCCGCTACTCTCCGCCGATTTGCCCAGCGTCCCGGGGTGGAAATCGGCCCCGCCGCCCCCCGGGTAACTCCCCCGCGGACCCTCGGCTCCGCCGCGCACGGCTCCGTAGGCGAAAGCCGACGGGCCGTAGCCCGGGGCCAGCGCCAGGTACGCCTCGCCGCCCAGCGACTTGAGCTCGGCCATCGCCTTGCCGGTGCCTCAGCGATGAGGAGGAGGAGGAGGATGATGATGATGATGATGATGAAGAAGAGGAGGCGGCCCCGCCGCTCCGCTTCGCGCTGCGCCCAGACTGGGGGCGGGCAGTGAGGCGGGGGCCGGCCCCACCGCCCCTTATATTGCGGAGGGGGGCGCGCTGGGACTCCCCCGCTGCCCAATCAGAGGGGCCGCGGCGGCGGGAGGCAAGGAGGGAAGGGGAGTTGGGGGGGTGGAGAGTCCTTCTCTCTGTGACCGGCCCCCTTCCTCGCCTTTTCGGGGGGGATGTGATGGGTCCGGGGTCCGAGTGGGGCGACAGGCAGCCTCTGGGGAGGAGACGAGACGAGACGCTGCCGCAGGCTGTGAAAAGTGGGCAGGAATGGACACGAATCCCTACGGCCCTCGCCGGGCTCGTGTCTGCAGGCCGGGGCAAGGCGAAGCTGCTTGATTGAAGCTGCCCCTGGATGCTGGAAGGGCAGGGAAAGTGTCCCGGCTTCCTAGTTCCGTCCTTGGCTTGCGGTGTCTGAGCTCTGGGAACCCGAGAGCAGGGTCAGCTCTTGCGAGGTGACGGCAGTGAGCTCCAGGCCAGCGAAGTCGCGTGGAGGAGCTCTTAAGAGCTGAGAGTTTCCTAAAATTAACAAGAAAAGGCAATGGTTCAGCTCATGCTTCAGAGCTCTCACTTTAGCCCTTGTTAGCCCTAAAGCAAACCAAAAAAATTGATTAGGGAGCCAAAATATTTTCTGGAGGCTTTTCTGGTGTCATTTGCAGGGAAAACTGGAACACTCTGCCCTCCCTGGACATGGGACCATGACCCATTTGTGGTTCGTGGGAGGCAAAGGCATGTGAGGTCTTGGCAGCTGAGGGCACAGTTTGCTGATCAGGTTGTTTTAATTTAGGTGGAGATGACAGAGGAGGCACCTGTTGTGCAGAGAGGTTTCCAAGGCAAAGGCCTATTTCCATTTTCTGTTTCCATTTCCTAAAGGGATTCGATCCTTGGTGACACAGTCCAGCTCTGAAGGGACTCTCTGGCCTTCCTGGTTGTGGGTACCAGTAACCGGGCGCTAAGCTTGGAAAGAAAACAAACTGCTGCAAGTAATGGCCTGCAGTGTGTGTGAAATTGCTGGGGGGGAATCCTTGCCATGACTGATGGAGTGGCCAGCCCGTGGAGAAATCCCCTGGAGAATCCAAGGCAGCAAAGGCAAAGGTAAGAGCTGCATAGAGAAGGATAGTCAGGGTGCTTTGTCCCATATTCCTGCTCTGGGATGACAGATAGAGCCTGATCTTTAATTGCAACAGAAAGAGGTCCCAGTCTCAGGTTTTTTTGTTGTTTTTTTTTTTTTCTGAGGCTTCTGAGACTGCTTCACGGTACTGAGTTTTGGTATTAAGATAGTATGAGGGCATACCAGGCTTTCTCCAAGCGTGGCATGTGCCTGGATGGCCCCTCAAATGTCTGCTTAGAAAGGATGGGACAAATCCTGTGTACTGACGTACAGATGTGAGCAGGTGGATGTTGCCTACAGGCATATGTGACCAGTTGGTGCAGATGTACCTGGGTGGTTATTTGCTGTAGTAAATAGCTTGGCTGTTAAGGTGACATGGGCTTTTTCCAGAATGTGTTTTGTTTTTATCAGCTTGTCTTCTTCCCATCACCTCCCTTTATGCAGTGCGCTAACGTGAAATGACGAGCTTGTCTCTCTTCCTTCTCCACATCAGAGCCAAGAGTGCCGAGATCTGCAGTGACACATGCACTCTCACCCGTGGTTGCAGAGCTGCTGCCTGGAATGAAGCTGTTCCCCTCCTCTGTGAATGTAAGTCTGGAAGGTTGTGTTTCCGTGTTCCGGAATAGTGGAGCATGTAACGCTAGCTGCTGCCCAAGCCTGGCTGTCAGAGTGTGCACAAGGTTTGACCATCATACTTTTCACTGATATTCTCTTATGTCACCTCCAGTGACTGAACATGGTACAATATTGTCATGTTTCTTTTTTTTTTTTTTTGCTGCCCTTACTGGGCTTATCAGACCATGAAGACCAATTACTAGTTTTAGTCACTTAATTGTTTTATGAGAATTGGGCCACTTAACTCCCGGGACAGATCACTGCATATGTTCATGGTGACTTTCAAATACAGGTGAGCACAGCGTAACTTCTGCTCATCTCTGGAATCAGTCCCACACTCCAAGTGATAACAGACAAGTGGAGGGAGGTATGAGAAAACTATCACTGGCATAAATCATTCCCATGAGGAAGATATGCAGGGATTGTGAAAAGAACACTCCCTGCATTTCCCCTGCTGGAAATGATTTACCTTTTTTGTAATGTGTTGAGATATCGCAATGAGAAGGACGAGCAGTGTTATTACATTTCAGGAATTTTGATTGTAAAGACATGTTACAAGTAGTGCTGGCTTTCTAAGTATGTCGTATGCATCTAACAAAGCTAATGCTGGGAGAAGCAGTGGGCTGAAAATTGGAAGTAAACACTTTTCACAGAGGCTCTCTAGTGCTTTAATAAATAGATGAGTTCTTCAAGGGTTATTTCAATGCTGAAGGGCAGCCTGGGAGGTATATCAACTACAAGAGAATGGAGCAGAAGGATTTGCTGCTTTATAAGTAATTCCAAAACGCACAGCTGAGAGAAATGATTTGGAACCTGTATAAATCTGAAATCAAATCAGGTTTAATGTGCTACCAAAAAATGCACACAGAAGAGTGGCTTTTTGACTTCTTCCTCAAATTTCAGCTGAGAGTATGCATCTTTGAAAATATGCAACCTGGATTCTCACTGAAAACTGAGAAACAGGAACATCTGATTTGGATTTTGACATCTTGGACTACGACAACAAAAAAGGAACACCAAAAAAATAGCAGAAGGGAGTGACTCATACAGAAGAACATGGCAGAAAATAAAATCTCTTCCAAATGCTTTGGGGAAAAATGGACATACGCAATAGGAAATAAATCAGATGCTGTATAGTATTTGCCAGCTTTAAAGTGGGATTTTTTCTTCTACTGTTTTACATATGCAAAACTTGTTATGAATATTTAAAAGTTAACAGCAGACTATTATCACTGCAATTATAATATTTATTGTAACTGTAAGTTCCTTGAGAAAATTAGTGGCAAAGACTGACACATTAATTTAAAAACTTTAGTTGTTTTGCTGGATGTCCTGGTTTTGGCTGGGATGGAGGCAATTTTCTCCCCAGTAGTTGCTGTGTTTTGGATGTAGTGTGGGATTTGTAATGTGAAGAATGTTGATAATACACTGATGTCATTGGTTGTTGCTAAAGAGACCAAGAACTTTTCTCCACTTCCCAGGTTTTACTAATGTGCTGGTCCAGGAAGCTGGGACTGGTATAGCCAGTACAGTTGACCCAAACTGGCCAAAGGAAGTATTCCATGCCATAGATGTCATGCTCAGTATGTAAGTGGGAGTTGGCTGGGGGGTCTGTCTCCTGCTTTCTCTCACTGTTAGGAATTTTTCCAGGATCGCTTTCAGTTGTTGTTCTGTGATCGCTGCTCAGAACGTGCTGCATTGGTCATTGATTCATTGGGTAGTGAGAGATTGTGTTTTTTTTTATTATATTTTACTATCACTATTTTTTATAATAATAATATAATCTATAATTATTTCTTCCTTTGCTATGCTAATAAACTGTCTTTTATCTTAACCCATGAATTTTCTTCCCAATTCCCTCCCTGATCCCCTGGGGAGGGGGAGAGAGTGGCTGTGTGGTACTGGATTGCTGACTGAAGTTAACCACAGCACTGGATAACAGCATTTTTGACTGAGGTACCAATTCCCCAATTTTTTTTCGACCGGAAAAGAGGAGGGGCCAGCCATGAGAAATGCCGCCTCCATCCCTGTCAGCCAGATTTGGATATTAAAAGTAGAACAAAATAAAATTTCTTGAAAAGATCGGAAGGAAGGAGGTTTAAGGGAGACCAGTATGGTCAAATCTTATGTTTTTTTTCCAGGAGGGGGGCCGGGCAGTCCCCCCCGACGGCCAGCTCTCCTGCCCGGGCTGGCAGCCGGGAGCGCGGCGCGGGTGCGGGTGCGGCGGTCCCAGGCTGACACCTACCGACCTCCTCCTTCAGAGCCCCGGCTGGGGGAGCACCTTCCTCCCTGCCACGGCACGGGTGGGCAAAGCGCAAAAATTATCGGAGATAACCCAAAAGCCGAGCAGGCACAGTAAGACTCGTGAGCATCAGAACGCGTGAACGGATCATCTTCTGCTGAGTAAAACTGGTGCTAGGACAAGTGGAGTTATCCTGCTGGAAGCTCAGCTGGAACTGCTGGAAATAGTGAGCGAATGCTTCTTCCCGCAGGTGTAGTGGTAGAAAATCAGCAATAACAGCCAGGTAGAAAAAGCACAAGCTATGGCAACGCTGTGCTGGTTCTGGCTATTTGGAACTGGTGGGTAGGTAGAGGACCGAACTTTGAGGCAGGGAAAAGCAGGCAGAGCTCAGTCTGGCAAGCATCTGGGCAAACACATACGTAGGTCTGGACTAGCCAGAGGTCATCGCTGTTGTCTGGAAGTGTGACAGGAGCATAAGAAATACTGGAGCTGCTGAAGTGTGAGTGTTTCTGCTGACTTCTTGTCTGTCACTCATCTATCACACAGCTGAGGCTCTCCTGTCAAAAAAAAAAAAAAAAAAATCCCTGAACGATGCAGGAATTTTTATTTTAGGGAAGGAAGATTTTATGGCTAAGGCACAGGACTTTGGTTTTAACACTTCAGTTCTCAGCCGTGGCTGAAGCTCAGTTGGGTGCTAACAAGGAGTTTGATTCTGATTACACAACCTGCCTGAGAAGTCGGGGGCTGTATAAAGAGTCTGTGCTGATGATCCTCCCTGCCGTTGTGGCTACACTAATAATGTATTCAGGGTAATTTGGAAGACAGTGAGAGCTTCCTTTACTTTCTGGTCCTGCAAAGACCACCACAAGTCCTACAGTTTACAAGAGCACCCCAAAGAGTTTTGTACAACAAAACGGTCAATATTGCATTGCTTTTCAGGCACAGGTGATGCTGAAGTGAGGCCTTCATCAGTAGCTGTGCCTTCAAAGACCTAGCAGGGTGCTTTCTGAAGGAGACTTCCAACAGGGAAGGAGCAGATCTTCATGCAACTTTGAAGGTTATTTTGAAGCAGTTAATTCAAAGTAAGAGTTAATTTAACACGTACAAGCCACTGGGATAGGTTTTGCTCTGCTTATGTCATTCATACAGTCATACTTTTCCCCCTTCACTAGGTGGCAGCAAGAAAATATGTATAAGGATTTGCAGGAATTTTTTTTTATTTTATTTTTTTTTTAATACAGCAAGCAGAGAGTTTTCAGCTGGTTTCCTTCCTGTTTGAATGGATTTCTTTAGCACAGCTCTCAATAACCACACCAACCAGCAGCAAGTTGGTCAAAAGCACTGGCAGAGATGCCTGAAACATCTCTCTTCCAGGCAGGAGAGAAGAGACTCCGCGTAGCTACGGGCTTCGGTGCCTGTTTCGGCGTGGAAGGAGACATTATCTGGTCTGCAGTTCCCTCTGCTGGCAACGTCTCTTCTTGCATCAGCCAGGCTCCGGGACAGCCCGGTAACTGCGGGAGCTCGGGATGCAGCAGCCCCACCGCGAAGGGGTAGAGCCGGGCCGGGGGGGGCGACGGGACGGGACAGGGCCAGGCTGGAGGAGCTCGGATGTGGTACCCGGGCACAGGGCCACAGTAGCCCCTGCCCCCTTACAAGAGCAGGGGAGCATCATCCTCTCTTTCCCATCTGGCTCTAGTTTAAGCTTGTGACTGGGTTACAGGATATTGAAACCGGATGGATACAGTTCTTGCTTCTCCCAAGTTCCAGTCTCTTCCTATTCTTCCATCCCAGTCCCCTGAGACTACCAGCCCTTTAGTACTAGGACAAAGTTATGGCAGCTCTGGCTGCACTTTCTACATGCTTGCTGAACAGCCTTCCTCCTCGCTTCTGCTAATGGGAGGGATTTGCTTGGATATCAGTCAAGCCCTGCATGGAGAGGAGAAAGCATATATTTTCAGGAAAAGATTAATAGTCTCATGCCGAGGTGTATCCCAGAGCATGAAACCTACTAAAGAGCAGAGGGAGTGACAAGGATCCCAGCTGCCCTGTCAGAGTCCAAGCAAAATGTTGCCTTTCTTCACTGAAATGAAAACAGACGCTGAACACAGGTCCTTTCTACGCTAGAAGAAAGGCTCAACACCTCGCTCCTGTCCTTCACACCTCTCTTATGAAGTCACTGTGCATCTTGGTAACTCCCCAGATCTGGGCACGAGGAACAGCTGGGATGCCTTAGCCAAAGCAAAGCCCTTCTATCCTCCTCTCCTGACACGGGGGGGCTGCATGCCACCAACATGCAGGTGCTTGGTTTGCCAAGAAGAAGGCGTTGATGGAAGCAGTGGGATGCAGAAGGAAGGGATGGGCTGAATGACTGTGCAGTCACGGTGTGGCTAGTGGGATGTGCAGTGTAAATGGGAGTGCAGGGGCAGGTTGGGGCAGGCTGGCAGTCACGGGCTTTAATTTCTGTGCCTGTTGTCATATCCTCAAGTCTCAGAGGCATTAGGGAAGGTGCAGAGGATTCTTCTGCTAACTGACTTTCTAAGATACTGGCTTCTCCCATCAAGTATGCCTGTTTGGCTCTTTTCCCTCTGCAGAATTGACCCATGCTTGAGAGATCTCGATGTGACAGATGACCTTGAAGAAAAACTGAAATGGAAAGATGTTGCAGTGTGGGTCAGGGCTGACAGGGGCTGCAGGAAGTGTCACGGTTCACAGAAGTGGGGCCAGGCTTTCTATCGGAAGGTTTTTACGGTAGAGATTTGGTTTCAGAATAAGATCTAGACTTCTCTCCCAAAGAAAATGCTCTGTTCTGTTTCAGGAGGTTTCTGCTTCTCTGGGTGCTTTCAGTTCCCTCCTGCAGTGTGAATATCCCAGCCTAACAAGGGTGGGAAAACTTGGCTGTTCTAATAAGACAGGGGAGCAGTTGAAAATGGATTAAGAAGGGATTGAATGTGTCTTGTGAGAGCTTGGCTATTGATTTCTAACCTTCCCATTCTGATGTTATTGCAGAAATGATTTTCTTCTGCACCATGCAGAGATTAAATATTAATAAATAGAAAATTAAAAAAGAGGGAGAAAAAGACCAGATCCCAAGACATCCCTCTACACAATTAAAAAGCAAATGAAGGAATGCTAGAATGAAAAACTTTGTTTCCTCAAGTTTGCTTGAGGTCAGAGTAGAAACATAAGGGGGTTTGATGATATAATTTGTAATATTTCTATTTAGTTTTGTGTAGCAGAGGTGTCTGAGTTGGAGCCACATCCCCTTGCAGTAGGTTGAGTATAAAGACAGAATAAAGAGGATGGAGATTTACTTGGATCCCGTTCACCAGTGACCCATTTACTCACTGATGATGAAGTAAGGGGGAAGATGCAGGTCTACTCTGGCTTCACTTACACTGCATCCTGCAGTCATACTCCGTTCCGTTAAGTTTCTATTTATTATTTAACGCAGGAGATGGAAAACAAGGCGCATCAAGATGGTTTTTATGTCCTAGACATTTCCCTTGCACAAACATTGCCGAAGCTGCTACTTCCCATGAACTCTGTGACTCCCAAGTGAAACCCACGTCCTTGGGTCTCCAAAGCAGGGGAGGGGCGGACAGGCAACCTTTCCATGCAGGTCAGGACTTCTAACGTGCACAAGCTTTGCAAGGAAATCTGCTCCCCGCTTTGAGCTCTCCTGTGAGAACTGTAGTTGTCGTTCTGCCCCATTTTCCCTCTCATTCCAGAGAGCGGGGCAGTAATGAATGAAAAAAGGGCACAATGAGAACCTCCCTTCCAACCTCTGCAAGATCCATTTTCTCTCTGTAGCAGGATACACGTGGACAATGCAAAGGAAAGTTTGGGGGCCTTTTATATGGCAGGCCATTCTTTTTTAAGGGAGTTGTTGCTGTGAGAAGGGCGCTTGCTAGGGTCTTATGCAAAGGCTGCGGAAGTGTACGTGTGCCTGCCACCCATCCTTCATGTGCTCTCCCAGCACTCTAACTTATGTTGGTATGTGGTCTGACAAATTCAGAGCAAGGTTAGCGAGTCAACAGAGGAAGGAAGAGGAAATAGCTCTGGGGTCCCATGAGCACAACCAAAGGTAGGATTTGGCCCACTGCTTTTCTGTACTCCCATCTGCAACAGTCAGCAGTGCTGCTGGATGATTTCCATTCCAATCCAATAGCTTTCAAGCTGCACAAGATGTATGATCAGTGCTTTGCATCCCAAAGAGGCCCTTCTTCGACGGACTTGTAGCTGGGCATGCCTCGTCTGTTGCTGTCTCTGTTCTTCTTTTTTATGGTCTCCCTTGAATTTAGTGGCTATGGCTGGTTGTGTCTTTGCTGCTGTCGGTTCTTCGTGGCCTTAATGCCTGGCCATTTGAAGTCAGCTCACTGGCTTTGGATCTTGTCCCAGTGTTACTCATTTCATTGTGGTCCTGTAGCCTGTTCTTTGTTTCCTCAGCAAAGCAAGTGTAGGTGGGACTTTCATGATAGATGGGCAAGCCTGTGGAGACAGACCCCTTACTTGGATGGCAGAAGTTCTGGCTACTGGTAGAGGAGAGGGAAAAGAATTGTTTCTCTGGATTTAAGGGAATTTGGTAGATAAATTTGTGCCGAACACATGGACAAATGGAAGCCTGGGCTTCAGATTCTGCTGTAGGGCTGAGCAGATGGGGCCCAGTCTTTAGTCTTTTGCTGGTTCACTATGTGCCTGAGCTGGCCCAGGTCCTTGAAATCAGTGGGAGTCAGGAATCTAAAGTGTTGTGAAACCCTGGTTGTGAAGTGCTAGAGCTTCTGTGGCTTAACAAGTGACTGCCTGTCAGCGGAGCTGGTGTACCTCATCATGTGTGCTCTCCGTCCGCTCTGAAAATAAACTGCCCTAAACTGGAGAGTGGTCCAACGATGCTTGTATAGGCAGTTCTTGGGGATCAGCTGATGGGCGGTAACCCTCTAAGGCACAGTAAATCAATTGCTTTCTGTTATTCCTCATGCTCTCAGCTGCTTTCTGTGCTTCAGTTCCTCATCTTCAAAACAGCAGTGTCTGCAGTCCTGGGGCCCGAGAGGATCCTGCGCAAATGATGGTAAAGCACTGATGATGTAGATAGTGCTGGTGTCCCATACATGTTCTCTGGTGTTGTCTAAGATGGGAGAAAAAAGTGAGTAAATGCCCTTCCTGGGTGTATAAAAGAAGCGTGTGCAGATTATCCAGCACACCACACCTACATTTAGAAGCAGCATACGGCATTATTTAGCAGACACTAGGCAATATTTAGTGACTACGCGAGCTATATATAGTGGAATTACGGAGGGTGTGAGAAAGCAGCACCTCCTCCCATCTGCCCCCTTAAGGGACGCAAATGCTTTGCTGTAACGCTGCTCCCCCAGAGCCAGAACTTTAGCAAATAAGGGACTTTATTAAGTTGTTAATAAGATTTCATTTTCTCACTAATGCTGCGATGCTACATTATTAATTTAAAACTGTATTTAGCCTGACATGCTAAAGTGCTAGGCCTCATTATTAATGCATAAACCCATGCCTCTGTTGTTTAATTAAACACCATGATTATGAAGTTCTGATGTGGTTTAATGACAGCAGGCTGGAGTGGCAGTACATTCCAGTGCTCAGATCTCCCCCATTCCCCCCTCCTGCTACTTTCTCCTTTCATTTCCCTTTAAAAGCACAAATGCAGTTGTTGTTCTGCTGAATAAACACCACATGACAAATGATGTTGATCTTTCCAAGGTGACACAGAATTGCATTTTTATTTTCCTAGGCTTAGCTTCTTATTGACCAGAGATTTCTATCCTCCATTTTTTAATGGCTCTGAAGGTAACTGTTTCTATTTCCCCAGAAGACGATGTAATCCTCTCTCCCATTAAAGTCAACAGGACTCCAACTGATTTCAAGGGGGCAGAGTTTCACCCAAAGGTGAGAAGAGACCTGGAGAAGCAGCCCAGACCATTGTTGTATATGTCTGTTTCAACGTGGTAGTTTCTGAACAGTTGTTACCTTGGAGATGGAGCTTGGTCAAGGGAAGATGATGTTGTACGGAATCATGTAAGGATTAAATGGATCTAAACCAAGATAATAAACCCTGTGGACATTTCCTTACTTCAGTTTCCACACCAGCATCCTTCTGCATCAGGCTCCAGTGTTTTGGAGTAATTTTTTCATGCAGCGTGTAATTTACCGTGTTCTCCTTGGTCTCGTTTGCAGGACTCAGACTTTCTGGGTACTTCTGAGAGACTTTCTGCTACGTATTCCCTTCTTTCTCCCCTCAACATTTTGCTTCATTATCTTATTCCTCCCTGTTCTTTGTGATGATTCTTTCTGAATAGCAGCTTACCCAACCTGGCTTGCACAGCCTCTTACTTTATTGACTTGGAGTAAAATTAAACATATTCTTATGTACTTTCCTGCTTAGTAAGGATTTAGGCAGATCAGCCTTCTGTGCCTTTGTTTCTCTCCGCACCCCTTGGCTGCTTGTCTGTTCAAACAGGAAGGTTTTGGCTTTGGAGCCTGCCATCTCCCAGACTTTGGGGTCTTCTCTCTTCTGAAGGCAGGAGGAGTTTTACTGTGGTCTTTACTGGAACTGGAATTTTACTGTAAGTGTTTTTTTTCAGCCAAGGCAGACACTGGTCTGGCTATAGGAGAAGGACAAGGAACAAGTTTCATGACTGCATCAGGGGTGCAGGAGCACTCATCGTTCTGGCCATTCCTAGCAGGGTGGGTGATGTCCCTCTACATTGCCATCCAAGTGAATTCACAGCTCACAACTAGTGCTTTGCCAAGCAGAGCCCAAATTCTGTTTTTAAATAGCCATTTGTTTGAAACACAACTTTGATTGTCTTCCTTGTATGTCTCAGAGAAGAAAATTATTCAGTATAATCAATCTTTTTCACATTCTTGCACTGGAAGTGAGTGCACAGGTCTGTTCTTTGCATGTGCAAATACAAGAGAAATGTTACCAAGCTTAGTTTCCTTCAGTAGATATTTTTTTTTAAAGTATGCGTTCAGCAAAGTAACCTTTCTCTAACAAAGAGATGACCTTTTTGCATTTATGTAGTGCTTGTTGCTGGGATTTAGATCTTTGCTGAAAGCTGTTATTTCTCTTAAGTACAGGAGAAAGTGCATTTTCACCTCCATTTGGGTAAACTGTCATTTCCTACTGTTCACTGCTTTTCTCACCATGCAATAATAATTTGAGGTTCAGTGGGTTTTTTGAGAGAATGCATTCCAGGAGTGTGGCGGGGCCTGGGAAGTCCTCTATGTTTACTAGTGGGGGAGAAAAAGAAGAGGGAGAAGGCTTCTGAAATATTTAAGGCTTCTGAGTACTGCAGTTGCTCAGCTTCTGCCATCAAATCATATTCAATTGAGAAAGGTCATGCAGGTATTTTATAATCGTACACAAAAAGCAGCCGGTGGGTAGCTGAGAAGCTATATATGTATGCATAATGTGTTATTTTTTTGGTGGTAGCACTAGCATCCATGGGAAGCCACTTTAGGTAGATTTAAGAGGATTCTGTCCAACCGTGATACTGATGAATAACAGAAATAATCTAATATTACTTTTTGTAGAGCTGTGTTACCGGTGTTGCTACAAGTCCTGCCATTAATACGTGGTGCAGTAGGAACTAAGCGTGCAGTAGGCTGTGACAGAGAAAGGGAGCGTTAGACACATGTATGGAGATCATTTAATAAGCCACAGAAATGAGTGTCTTACTCTTTTCTTGAACTGTTTTCTGTATTCGTTTCTGGTGAGAGACTGAAAGAAACTGCAAAGAGCACCATGACTGGTTGTCTCTCTTTTCTCTGCAAACTGAGCATGGGAAAAGCCCTCAGTTCCTTTGGTGTTAGAAATGTATGAAGTATGAAGACCCTGCCCGAGTGGGGAAAAAGACCCCAAGGCTTCAAGCTTGTGCAGCTGCAGTTGTCTCCAAAAAGGAACAGGCAAAGTAAAAATGTCCCCTAAGAATATTCACACTTTTCTTGGTCAAAATTGCTCTTCAAACACCTGACTTCAGAAGTTGGATATACTGTTTGCCAGTATTTCAGGGAGGGGAAGGTCATTTTGTAAGCATTTATCGGTCGTGTAAGATAATGGAATTGACCATATTGCTGGGGAATGGCATAAAATTGTCCTGCTCAGCGCAGAGTGCACTGCATGCTGTGGTTTCCTAAAGGCCAGTCAGACCAGCCAGGTTAGCAGGAACGGTCCCTCTTTACATCCACACTTTCTTTGCAATTGAAACAACTAAAATTAATCAAGTCCAAATCCCTGCTGTCCAAGAGACCATGAATGCAGCTGGATCAGAAGCCCTTGGTTCAGCAGCCCCTGAAAGTCTATCAGAAGTTTATTAGTATGGTAATTTATCTGGGTAAGCGCATAAAGATGCTAATTGAAATGTGTTTTTTTATGTATTATTTTTTAAAGGCAGAAAGGTTGAGGATTTTCTAGGAAGAAAAGTAGAGTTGTCACTTATGTTTCATCCTGTCATAATGTTATAATTTCATTATTTTCTTATGCTTCATTTTCATTTTTTTTTTATTTTAAATGTGCAGAACAAAGAACTTGATACTCCACAGATTTGGGGCTCGTGCCACGTCTGGTTCTGGTCTTGATGCATGGAGATAGATTGAATTAATCAAACTTCTTCACACTGCTCCTTAATCGGGTTTACAATTAGCTGAGGGCTGCGGGTCTCCCGGGCCCGTCGGCTCTGCAAGCAGAAGCTGTAATACAGCAGCTCTGCGGCCGCACACTGGGAGAGCCTTATAGACCAGATTGTCATAATGTGGCATGAAATTAAAGCGTGATGTTACTCGACAACAGAATTTCAATTTCTCCTTCCTCCCCCTTTTTTCTCTTTAACAAAGTCTCTACCTAGAGATCGGCCTCCCTGCTGGGTCGCACCCACCTGCTTTAAGCTACGCAGCCGCCTTCAGAAGAGTTTCTGATACTATTAACCCAATCTGTGTTCCATTACAGTCGTTCTGATACTCTTCCCTGTCTGCTTTCAATGGTAGATTATTTTGCTGTGAGAAGCTAATAAGCATAGAGCTCTTAACTTGTTTCAATTCTGACTCAAATGCATCGATTTCGTCTCTCCCTCTCTTCTCACAACACAGGGTTTTCTCTGGTGCCTCTTCTCCCCAAACCTGCCTGCACAGCTATGTCAAGCCTCCTTGGCTGCCTCGCTGCCCTTTGGAGTGGTTAAACCCACTTCCGCTCAGATAAACAAACACCGAGAGCTTGGGCTGGTTTTTCCTTCCATCAGCCCTCATCTCTCGGAAAGCAGTGTGGGTTCACAGTCAGGAAATGGAATTTATAATCTCCGCTCCAACAAGCAAGTCAGGATCTTGTGAACAACTCCACCACCATAAATCCGTTACCTGGGTGTTGATCATTTTGTGTTGTTCAGGAAACCTGCAATAGGAAGGGCTGAGAAGAAGAACAAACCCGGAAGGGCTGGCTGGAAGGAGGTGAAGATCGGGTCAAGTTGGGAATGGCGGATGTTATTCCCTCCTTGAACTGACCTGGAATCTAAACTAACTCAATGTACACCTTAGAAACAGATGGGTAGGTGATGAAATGTTCCTTGCAGTTGTAAAGGAAAAGGTTCCTGATGGTGAGGTTTGACTGTGGAATAAGCTCCCGCGCTGCAACACTTGAGCTGGAGCGACCCTGGACAAGGAGAATCACGCTCTATGTTGAGAAGCCTGGCTGAGCCGTGTACATCGGGATGCCTCTGCTCCTGCTGAAGGGTATGAGTCAGGCTCCTGCAGAAACAAGGTTTGGCCTTTGGTGATACAGTTTGGTTTCTGTGGACCAAACTCACTGGTTTCTCATGATTTCTCCAGGTCTGGGAAGTGATCAGACACACTGGTGGCCTAGCCCGTCAATTTGCAATGATGGATTCTGCTCGTTATTTCTGTCCTTTTTTCCATCTCTGAATTTTGAAAAGTGTTTGAGTTCCATCCCTTCTATTTACAGATACTGAATTGAAAACCAAATCGTATCCACAGAACAACATCAGTAGATAGGTGACAGAGGTGAGATTGATGCAAAACAGACACAGTTACGTCGTCTGTGTTCACTTTAACTGTACCTGCTGCCTGAAATGACACAGAGCTACAATTCTGAGAGTTATTTGGATGTATTTAATCAGAGCAGCCTCCATTTAGTTATCAAACATAGAAACAAAACAAGCTTTGCTTGTAAAAAACTCAAACTCTGGAAACCTCTGTCCCCCAGTGCTCTCCGTTCTTTTTTCCTTCCTGCGTGGTGCTGAGCATCTCGCAAGGATTCAGTGATTATTCAGAAGATTGATTCTGCTCCCGTTGAAGGTGATTACTTCCCCCATGCTGAAACCCACAAAAGCACAATCAGGTACACAACCAAGGTAGTTTTCAGCATTTGCATCTCGTACAGGTTGGCCTGCAAACACCTGTAGTTTTTCTGGCTGATAGTGACCATTTCTGGCTGATAGGGGGTAAGGAAAAAATCAATGAACTTCAAAAAGCAAAATAAAAAATGAACATTTTTCTGATTGAGAAAAATCAAAATTAATGAATGTAGATGAAATAATCTCTTCATTTCGCTTGGACATTTTAAATTAAAAGCAGAGTGTAACCTCTGCTTGCAAATTACTGTAAACATTTCAGTCACTCTCTAATCCATGGTAAAAGGGAGGAAAGGCTGGACTGCAGAATACTAATCAAAGATCACTCCTGGGAAGTCAGACTCTTTGTTTTCCCCTATTTTTTTGGGCCAGAGGGTCTAGGATTTTGCAGAATTTTTATATATACATCTATTTATATATATATATATATGTATGAATATTTATGAAGAGCTTGCTAGTGACAGACCAGGCTGGCCCTGCAGGCCCAAAGGAATTAATGTAAATTCCAGTCAACCATGAAAACCCACTAGAATTGAACTGTATTTCAGCATGGTGGATAAAGCACATCAAAGAGCAGAATTTCTATAAGATAATTACACACAATGCAACTCTAATAACAGAAAGACTGTGGATATTGCTGATAAAGCGTAATAAATCTTGTTCTGCTGAATCAGCTTTCTGTTTCTATCACACTAACCTCTAGATTCTTGCCCTTATTTATATATTTACAATTTAAAAAAACATAACAGCTAACGATTTACTGTAGCTTCCATGAAAGGTTTGGGCTTATTTAGTGTTTTGTTGTTACACTTGTTGAAGTGCAGTTAGATCAACAGCAGAAAAATATTCGTCTCTCCTGTCTGGCAAGTCTGCAGAAATAAATTGCCTATAAGCTGAGAACCCGCCTTTCTGTTGTATTTTAAGAAATTGGAATAATTTTAGTTTTGACAGTTCTGAGTGTTCAGAATTCAGGCTCCCTCCCTCGTACTCCGTAGTACCATGAATTCATCTCACAGACTCACAGCATGGTTGAGCTGACAGGGACTTCTGGAGATCATCCTGTCCAACCCTCCCCGGCTCACGCAGGGCCACCTAGTCCTTGGGACCGCATCCTCTTGTGTTTTGAGTGTCTCCAAGGATGGAGACTCCACAATCCCTCTGGGCAACCAATTCCCACATCTCACCCTCACAGTAAATTTTTTTTCCATACATTTAAACAGAATTTCCTGTCCAATTTGTGCCCATTGCCTCTTGTCCTTCCGGCGGGCACCACTGAGAAGAGTCTGGCTGTTTCCCAGCTTCCCATGGCTGCTGTCCCTCACGTGCAGGTGTAAGCCTGGAAACATAGGGTCTGGTTCCTGGGGACTCGTGTCTCGCTGTGTATCTTGCTTGTACATCAAAACATCATCTGAGCACCAGCAGATGCATTTATGGAAGGTGTCTTTACTGTTCCTTAATCAAGAAGCAAGTTTGCCTTCTTCATGTGAGCTTTGCCCTTCATTTGTCTTTCTGGCATATGGGCAGCAGAAGGTCTCTGCTTCTGACAGAGTGGAAGAATTTTACATATGGTTTAATTACAGTAAATTATCAGCAAAGGGAAGAGTTTGCAGGGGGACAGCTGAATCCCACTCATGGGTTCAGTGAACGTCTCCCCAGGATCTCAGTGCTCTGCCACATTTCACAGTGACACTTTGCTCCACCCCAGAGGACAACTGTTCTGAGAAAAGTCCATCCCTTGGTGTCTCTGTGCTGGGAACTTTTCTCAACACAACAGCATGGGAAATGTCTGGCTTCTCAGTCTGTTGTCTCAACTTTGTGCTCTGGGAGAAGCATGGAGAGGAATTTGACAACAGGATTGGTATTTCCTAATTCCAGATTCATATCTTCTTCTAATTTCAGAACGTAGAGGCTGATGTCCTCTCTGGCTGTTGTCTTCATTAAGTCTACCGCAAGTTTGAACATGAACCAATGCATCCTTCAGTAAGTAGCTAGTTATTCTCTTCCACAACTATTGTGCTCTCCCGATCCCTTTGACAAGTGCACGTTACTCAAGTTACACTTCAGGCTCTCCACAGCCCTTGTGAGAGCACCAGAACTTCAGAGCCTTATTTATATTAGTAGCATCACCCTGGTTGTCACCCAATGGGAAGTGCTTTTGTATGCAATCCCCCAAGCAGACATGAAAGACCGTGTCAGGACAATGGAGGGTTGCAGAAGATGTTCCTCCTTTGCCTGATTTACATCATAGCTTTGAAAGCGTTTCCCTCCTGTGACAGTCTGAAGTGCATAAACAAAGTTCCTGGGGAAATGGTATGCGGTGTTCAAACACTTTGCTGAACTTTAATGTTCTGTAAGTTGTAAGGAAATGACTACAAAAGCCTTGGAAGAGCAAAGGAAGAGAGTTAGCTCAAGGCAAGGTGATATTCCCTCATTAAAATCTATTTGTGCAAAGTTAAGATGTCAAAGAAATTTCACTTGTTCCAAGAGGGTATGAAAGCCCATGTTATTAGTGATCAGAAGGGACTTGGGAGTCCTGTTTGCCAAAGAGGAGGGTGTAGTGAAAGAAAGGAAAAGAAAAAAAAAGAAAACCAGAAAAACTATATATTGTTTTTGAGCATTTATTGTTGCCTGAGAAGAATAATGAATTCAACTGCCTTAAAACAACAACTTCTGTTACCCAAGCATGGATCATAGAAAATATTTTTGAGGAAAATATCTTCAAAATATGGGCTGAGATTCTGCATGCAGTTTTTCAAGCCATACTGCTGTGCACAGAGATGCCCACAGTCCAGTTCCAGGGGCATGTGATACGACCTTGTATCACTTCACCTGTTGTCACAGAGCGTGAATGAGGTTGTTAAAGACAAGATTATTGATTCTTAGATTATCCAAATGTACATTTTTGTGGACAGTGAGTGCCCCAGAACCATGGTATCACAGGCAAGGTTAGAATGAGATACCTAGCATGAAACCTGGCACTTCTCTTTGTGTTTTCATAGCTCAATGATGACAGCAATCTAGGAACCAAACACTCCTCAGATACAAACCGTTTTGTGGTTGTTGGGAGTTTGGCCAAAATTTCGCAAGATTTAGCAGCATTCCTGGGCACCAAGTGCCAGCAGTGACCCTTTTGGGTGCCATACTCCTTGGCAGGATCTGCAGTGGGACCTGTTTGGAAAACTCTGCCGGTGCCCCGCGAGAGCAGCCGTGCAGCAGCGGGGAGGCAGTGAGCAGCACACACAAAAATGGAGTGAGGATGGCTCAGCTTACGACCCTCCGGGGTCCTGCCGGCGCCTCGGTTGCTCCGTGCGTGGTAGCTGCTGTGGATAGTGCTCACTGCACACTTTTTTTTTCTTTCCCTGAGAATTCAGCAGAAATCTCCTATCTCTGCCGAGGCTGGGTGTCCATCTGTTTTGACGGCGTTTTTTATCACTCGCAGCCATGTGACGAATGAGCGCATTAAAAGGTACGGCTCTCTTTTTGTGCCGATAGTAGATGAGGCCCTCCCCCAGTTTTGCATTAATGTAGAGCGGCGACGTGGCCACTGGCTGATTGCATTTGCTAATGTTAATCACCAAGGGGCCAGGCAAGGTGAATAAGTGAACTATATTTTATTCAGTTTGACAGAGGGAGGAGTCGAATGGAAATCATTTTTATCTCTGGTTGTGGCCGACCTAAATTAATGCTACCTCTGGTGCTGAAAGGCTCAGGAGAGCAGATGTCTGTATTTTCTATGCTCTCCTTGGTGGGGGTACAGCTGTACCAAACCACACGGCAGACTGTGCGTTAGTGTCAGGACAAAGCTGAGCCGCCTCCCCGGTTGCATGGGCTGGGCAGCCTGGAAGTTGAAGATGTAAGAAATGAAGTCATGGTTTGATTTGCCTGCTTGAAACAAAGACAGGTCACTAGAGCTGAATCTCAAGTGCTGGAGGAGTGGATGGCAGGTCCTTTACTGTGACATATACAGACAGAAAGCGAGGAGGGAAAAGACCTTAGCAACTCCCAGCAAAATGCTTATTTATCGCTGGGCACTGGTGATGATTCCGATCCTGCCAGGAGTGTAGACCTCTGTAGCCATAGCTCTGTCTGTGTTGTTTTCATCTGAGGAGGCTGTTGAGGCTCTGCACTCCCAGACCAGGTAAGCAAGGTCGCATCTTGGGCTGTTCCCTAGACTCATCCACCCCTTGCAATATGAGTAACACCGAAAGCTTTCAAGGTTTAAATAGAGGGTAAGATATTGCAAGGGACAGCTGCTGCTCCTGCTGTGCCCGGGTGGGAGAGAGGTTACTGGAAGCCTGGCGAGGACCCTTGTCTCTAACATCCCTCCTGGGGAGCAGTGCTGTGGGCTCCCTGCCAGTGGGATCCAGGGCGCCACTTCCCAAGGGCTGTACAGGGGACTGGTAGGAGAACGGCCCAGTCCTGGCACTAGCCAGGCACCAGAAATCCTTTCCTACCTTGCTTCTTGCATTTTTTTTTCCTTGGGAAAACATCTTGCATCTGCATCTTGCATTAGCCTCCTGCATCTTGCGTTCGCTTCTTGGAAAAAGAAAGGCTGTGCTAATGATAGACAGGGTGAAAACAGAGCAGTCACTGGAAAGAGAGAGGATGGAAGAGGCTTAACGAAATCTACCCAGCGAATGAGAGAGAGATGGGAAGGAGAGCGAAGGGGGAAGCAAACGTTGCTAACTGGCAGAGCATGGTAAGCAGTGCCACCCACACAGCTCTGGGTGGGACTCTGGGAGCTGAGGCAAGAGGCACGGCAAGCGATTTTCCATTTCTTTATTCTCTGTATTGTGCTCCTCTTCTCATTTCAAGGTCTGATCAAGTCTGACTATCATCACCCCTTTTTGCTGCAAAGACACCTATTAATGTTGACAGTTTAGGTGGCTGGGGGATGTGGTATTAGTACTGACAAATGCTGGTAATTTGCAAGCAATGTTTTCCTTCTAGCACCAGTGGGAAATCACCTAACCTTTGCCAATAATTCTCAACATAACTCACAAAACCTCATCTTCTATCATTATGAGGAGCGGCATTCCTGAAAATTATCAGCTTCTTCTTCAGTGCATCCATGCTAGACTACACAGAGGAGGTGATATTAATCAGTGTGTGAGGCCTGCTGTAGTATTAAGGATTCTCTTACAAGATCTTTTACCATATGCTCTCTGATATTAACCTTACTTGATTATGCTTTCAGATCTTTTTTTTTCCGACTGTCACATCACTTGGCTTTAACTATTTTTTTAGCTGTTGTTATTATATAATTTATTTTTTTTTTTAACCATAATTTGCTTAACGTGCCTGTGGAGAGCACTTGTCTATGTTTATGCTTTAAACCAACACCGATTGATCAGTGACTGGTGGACTGGTGTAAGTGTAAATGGCACAGATCTGAAAGCTGCAATGGGGACAGCGAGCTGAGAACCTGACCCGCCGTCCCTGCGCTGAAGCTTAAGTAACAGATTTTCAGAAGGGCTGAGCTTGGAGCAGCTTCTTTGGAGAATACATGGAGCTGTTGGCCAGTTAAGTCTTTGGCAAATTTTTCAACAGAGAACATACAAAGAAACGACACAATAGAAAGCATCCTGGCACCTGCGCTGAGCTGAGGAACCTCCCGAGTTAAAATACAGCCTGATCTTCTTTTGCAGAAGCTGTAGCTAAACAAGGCTGATAGCAACTGTCTTTAAAGTGAAATTAAAATGTAATGAGGGTGGGAGGCAGGGAGAAGCTAGAATGGACCATCTGAGCTGTTGCGATTCTAGAATTCATCAGTGGCTCTGAAAGCGGAGAGCGGCTGTTGTGTTATTGATGCAGGGGGAGAGCGAGGTTATTGCATTATTGACATACAGAACGTGGAGAAAGATTACCATGTTAGCAGCGCTCCAAGAAGCGAGATTATCCGAATGCAATAAGCCATTGTTACAGCAATGACATTTTTCCACACCTCCCCCCCACAACTTCTTATCCCGTCCTTTCCACTTCCCGCCTGCATAATATTAAAGGTCAGTAATATCCAGACAGATGGCTGGGAGGGTTTACAGAGAGGGGCTGCTTGCTTTGGTCATTTTTTCTGAAATGGTGATTGTGCTCAGGGAAAAAAGAAAGCATTTGGGTTTTCTGACCGAGATTAACTCGCCCGAATGCTGTACCAAGCAAGGGAGAATTTGGGTTAGGAGATTGTCCCTTTTGCTGACATCTGTGCTACTCTGTATGGCGGCTCTCAGAGCACAGCTGCACCTTAGGCACTGGAATAACCAGGGGATAAATGCCACTGGATTTTGGCTCTTTGATTTTTTTTTTTTTTTTTAATATGAGAGAGGAGCAATAAACTTTTTGAGGACGATCTCTGCAACACGTTGATCCTCAAAAGACTCTGATCTCTCATTAAGAGAGTATTTATCTCTCAGGTTCATGTTTTTGCTTTTAGATGAAACCTATCTTCTCTTATATTTCGGTTCCCTGGATTTAGTTCTGTCTTCATCAGCTTGTTTGCTCTTAGAGCAGACTTCCTCATACTAAATTGAGTAAAATCATTACCTACTGCAGAGAAAGTGACTCACTGTGTAGAACATCCTCCCTAGAAAATGCATCAAGCTGTGTTCATGGGTCAGATCTGCAGTTCAGAGAAGTTCATGTCAAGATTTCCCATCAACGGCCATGAGTTTTGAAGCTAGCCCAAAGTGATCAGCTCATATCCTCTTGGATTTAATTGGGTTACAGTGGTGACTTCTGATCCCTGATCCCCAGGGAAGGAGCCACAAAGATTGCCACATCTGCAGCAATCTCATCTGTCCGTGGTCGCAGTCAGGGAGAGAAGAATGGCTGCTTAATCAGACACACAATCTGAAAATGTCACATTATTATTTATGAAGTGTTTAATAATCACACCACAATCATTGGACGCAGTGAGGTGGAAAACGAAAATGTATTTTTTCAAATAATATATTCGAATTGTGTTATTTTGGGAGGAAAAAACCCTAAGTAAATGATTTATTTTAATTTGAAGAATACAGTTTGTGCTAGACCTGCAACAATGCCTCATTTATGCGAGGCTCAGAAGCCACACTCAGCTGGGGCAGTCTCCAATTTAGCAGCTAGGATCAGCTAGATGTGCCCTTCTGCTCTGCTCTCCGCACGCATCCCTCCCTTGCTGTTGTGAAGCCCTGCAAAGTTTGTTCAGCTCTGAGCGTGGCAGCCCAGGCGCCGGGTTGTCTCTGAGGAGCAGCATACCGAGACGTTCCAACCTGGCTGTGCCTGAATGCTGACAGTCACCCATAGCTTTTAGATAAAGCTATAGTAGAACGGCAATTTCAGCTGGGATAAAGAAACCACGCTGCCATAAAAAAAAAAAAAAAAAATTAACTATCCCAGGGGTGGCTGGAGAGCAAACCCCATTTGGATAGATGCAGGTCTGGAAACTGGACTGGTGCAGGGAGCATTTCTGCTGCGGGCGTGGACTTGCGTGATGCTGGAGAATGTGACTCGTCTCATAAGAAAGGCAAGCAGGCCACTCTGCTTGCTGAAGGAGAAAAAGGAATATAGAGTGTTTCTTTTCAGACAGAAATTAATCTGGAAAAATGAATTGGTGTCATTTGTAATTATTAGACACGTGTGTCTGGTTTTGCCTGTATGTCTCACTTAATATTTTTTCTGCCTTGCTGTCCTTCCCTTTGTGACCAGGGAATTGAAGCTTAAAGATATAAACCCTTATCCTCTCTCCCTGTTTTGCATCCTTTCTTTCCAGACTGGCCTTTTCTTGACTAACATCTTGCTTCGTTTTCGTATTTTCAGATCACGCCTCTTATTTGGAATAGAGTCCTCTGAAGAGCTGACCTGCTCCGTGTGCTGTCGCAGGGGAAGGGAGTTCAGAGCTCATTATTCCTCCAAGGTTGGTGCCTTTTGCTGCCTCCTGGTTTGTGTGCCAGCATGATCAGCACAGCCACGGGGGTGGCAGAGCCCAGGCATGTAGCACTGCTCGGGAATTTGTGCTCCCTCTGTTGGCTGGAGGGATGGAGGAAAAAAATAAATGTTATTAGGTTATGTCAGGCAGAAGTAATTTCTCTACTTCGAATTGCCTGGTGACCAGCAAGCCAGTTTTGGAGGGTACTATAAAAATAAAGAGCCTATGGCTTCAAGAATTTGACTACCCAACTGCTTTGGAATTTGGTGTGTTGTGGCTAACTCAGGGAACTGGACCTTGGTTCATTTAAATGCTTTGATGTGAGTAGGTGTCCACGTGGGAGAAACAGGGTGAAGCTGAGGTCTGTGGGCTTGGGTCTGCGTAAATCCAAACAGCTTCGGGGGCACATCCCTGGGACAAAAAGCCATCATGGTGCCTGGCAGCCAGGCGTGTCCCCGAAACTGTCATCTGTGCTTTGGTTGGGGAGATGGTGCAAAGCCTTGTGCTCAGCGTGTGCCTCTGTGGCGATGCCGTCGCCTCGTCTACAGCTTGCCTCCGCAGACATGTGCGGCAGAAATGGGTCTGCCTCTCTCCTCATCCTCTGCTCCACACCGCCCACCTCCCGCCCCAGGGACGTGCGCGCGATGGCGTGGGGGGAAGACAGCACAGGCCCTCACAGACACAGAGCGTCCCACGTATCCTATCGTCTCTGCCGATTAATGCAGTGCAATCAACAGTTTAATATGTTACTACTAAATACGTTAATTATATTATTTCTTTCTGATACTGCAATCACTAGATTTTTATGCTTTGATGCTGAATCTAGCAAAACTTTAAATTAGAGTAATTAAATAATTAGCTGTAATATGTGACAAGCCAACAAAGCGATTGCTGTTTTATTATTTTGCGGTGACATCATTGCTTCTGTTTGTGTGCAGGCAGCCAGGCCTTGCAGGGGAGAATGCAACCAGGAATAGCATCTTATTCCAGAACCGGAGACCTCAGCCAGAGCCAGTTTTGACCAGGGAAAGTCACTTGCATTGTCTTGAGCTCCAGCAGTACCTCGCCATGTTTTTCTGATTTCTGTTTCTTTGTCTTGAAGATATATTTCACCACCCCTTTCTCCTTAAGAATTATTTCTCCTCTTTTCTGAAGCTCTACTGTCCCTAATGGCTTTTCCCTCTCCGTTTAACCTCACACTTCAGTGCACTTGTTTAGGCTTTTATCTTTGGTTCAGGGCTCTGGCTGTTTTCTGCATGGCTTTTTTTTTTTTTTTTTTTTTTTTTTTTAATTAATATATATTAGCTGCTCGACACATCCCTGTGACGACTGGAAAAAGAAATATCCCTTTTTCTGCCTGAGGAGCTGCTGCTGGGGAAGATGGGTTGGGTGAGGTTTCAGAATGTAGCACTGGCAGCCTGGAATGTATAAAACTGGACAGCTCTGCAAGAGAATAGATCTCTCAACGCCACGCTGTGGTACGTTCAGAAATCAAATATCCATTTAGATGATCAGGTGAGATTTGCCAGCACAGACTTGGGCTCTTCTCTTTCATTTTGCTTCTTTACTTTTCTTCCACTCCCTCTGGTTCTCCCTCGCTCTCCCGTTTATTCGTGTGACCGCTGGTGCCTGAGCAGGACACCGAGTGCTTGGGAAACTGCTGGTTGCAGCAATTGCTGTCACCTAGATGTTATGATTTTTCACTGATCATGCAGATTTTTAAGTTGACATCTGAACGAGGTCCTGTTAGGACCAAGGACGTCAGGTTTTCATGGAGCCTTTGTTTGTTTGCTTGTTTGTTGGCTTTAATGCCAGCTGATTTCTTACAGGTCGTGCCAGGAGGAAATCCTGCTCTTGAACGTTATTCAGGACCTTTCAGGTGAGAAAGGGGATGCTTCGCTAGCCCCTCTGCTGTGCTTTGGCACTGCAAACCATGGCCAGAGGCAAAACGAGAGCATCCTTTTTACCAGCTCTCTCCTAGGCAGTGGGCAAAGCCTCTGGAGCGGTGTCCAAAAGTGTTTTGGCTTGTGTTTTTCCAGCAAAGTGCCTCTCGTGCAATCCCTTGGCACACGGGTGCCGGCATCTCGCTGTGACTCAAACCCACGGCCCGTGCCTGCGCGGGGAGGCAGGACCCCGGGCTGGGGGACCCTCCTGCACGACAGTTCTGGCCCTCCTGCACACGTTCTCCTGTTTTCAGCAGCTCTTCTGAAAGCTGAGAGCAGCAGCGATGTGTTTTACAGCCCCACAGAGTGTGAGGAGAAGTGACAAGATTTTCCTATAAATATGACTCTAATCACACAAAAGTGCAAACCCCTTAGGAGGGATCCAGGTGAATTTCACACTCTCTGATAAGTTTTTGTTGTTGTTTCATTTTCTTTTCTTTTTTCTTTTTTTCTAATTTTTTTACATCACTGCAAATTCTGGGCTGCACTTTACCTTTTTTTTTTTTTTTTTTTTGGAGACAGCTTAGGCTACGTCCCCAGAAACACAAAAAGGATCTGAATTAAATACTTCACAGCAATGCAGCACTTTACAGCCTTGAATTGACGATTAATCCTCACGCTCTCTCCCGACCAGCAACGTAGAGGCTGTCTCCTCTAAAATAAGTGGAAAACAAAGCAAAAAGGCCAGGTTAACTTTGGATGTCGATTTCAGTGGGCTTACGTCAGCGGTTAATTTGGCTTAGAGAGATTCTGGTTTTAAAAAATAAGCCTCCAGTTTTCTTCTTCTCCTATCGGTGCCTTTATTTGGTGGGTACAAATCCAGCAATGACACCCATGTCCCTGGCAGAACACAAAACTGCCAAGCCTTGTGCTGTCTCTATTTTTTAGCAGCGTGAACGCTGTTTCTATTCCTCGTGATACGTTTCAAGCATTTCCCATCGTGTGTACATATCTGCCGTCACTGGTCCCTGAGATGCTGCTTGCTGGTAAGTTTGATGGCATATGCATTTTGTTAGCTTCCCTGGGAAAATGGATTTCCTCACTTGTTTTAACTTCTTGTTTTAATCTTGGAAAGGGAGCAATAGGGAGTAACCTTGCAAAGTAAGAAGAATATTTAAGAAAAAAGAAAGAAAAAGAGAGTCGTTGAGGAGGCTTTTTTTTTTTTTTTTTTCACAAGAAACATTATTTTTAAATGTTAGGAATTTGAACATAGAACTCAAATGGATTTTTAGGAAAATTAGTGCAAACTCTGAAATAATACCATAAGAGAAATTAAGGCTCTTTGCTACTAACTCCTTAGGTATTTGATAGGCTCGACTCTCGCGCGGCAGAAGCTGGATATCGTTGCAGAGGGAGGGCTGTAAAGTAACCTGCACCAGGTGGAAGTTTGATGAGATTTATTTTAAATAGGTGCATTTAGGGCATGTCACACCAGCTCTGCCTTTCAGCCCATTGTAGAGCAGTCTGCGCGAAACCAGTGGGATCTGTTGTCCGTCACCTCCGGTGCTATTTATATGGGTAATTTAATTTAACACCAGCAGGAGGCTTCCAAATAACTCTCCCCAGCATGGGAAGAACAATAACCTCTAGTGCATATTCACACAATATTTTTGACCTGCAGGGGTGACCAGGTTTGGGAGGGGACTTGCGTTGCTCTGTTTGGAGGAGAGCTGAAGGCAGATATGCCCCTACCCTTGTTCTGTTTTATTTAAGGGATTTCCTAATTCTCCTCTCTCAAAGCTGGGTCTCCTGGGCTCATCATGTCCCCACCATTTCTTTCTCCTAGCCCTTGCATTTGCTGTGTTATATTAAACTGCACAAATCACATCTACCTTTGTGACCAAGCCCCTATGCTGGAATTTTTTTTTTTTTGGGGGACCATTGCACAAAACCAGCTTCAACAACAGCCCTATAAACAATTGTATCGACCCAGAAGCCATTTGTGTGGCTCTTAGGGGATGGGGACATGATAGCTGAGGGCTGGGAAACTCCGAACCGCATCCCAGCCTTGCTGTGCCAGCCGGTGTTTTGGGTGGTGGTCTCTCGTGTTTTGGCTATCATGACATTAAGCCTCAATGGAAAAGCAACTGCAACTGCCAGTTTCACTGAGGTTGTAACCCACCCATCGCAATATGGTGTACGTCTGCGTAGAGTGAGGATTTAGAGGCTCGTGGAAAGACGCCACATGCTTACTAGCCGGTGAATAGAAATAAAAGAGCACTAATTAGGTCTGTGATGTTGGCAGATGGATCCACGTGTCAGGAAAAGAAAGCACTGTGCTACACAGAAATCCAGCCATCGTACAAGTGTATTCATCAATATATGTAATCCAGGAGGAAGAGTTATTCCACGTTTGAAGAACACAACGCTGATTTCAGCTCCTATGAAAGATGCAACCTTCCGAACCGAGCCGTGTCTGAATACATCATTTAACTTATCTCACCGTGCAGCTGTCTTGTGTGATTCCGAACGTCACCAAGTTTGGGGAGATTTCTGAAAGGAAATGTGCTCCGTATTTCTTCGGCTGCCTTTATTAATGGAAGCAGAGAGGGAACAAGTGGATACAAATGGTTTCATTTGACAGGCAGGATATACCGATTCCGGTATTTTATCCTGCAAGTATTATTAGCTGGAGTGGAAGTTTTCCAAGCTGGGTTCCAATTTTATTTCGTGCCTTTGCATGTCCGGGGGAAGCTGGCAGCCTTGGCTGCAAATCTGGTGGCCCAGGTGAATGCAGAACACGCTGACTTTGCCTGCCGGTGTTAGTCCTTGCCCTGCATTTCCTCGCAGCACTGAACACTCCTTTATTTCAGCTCCCCCAAACTGGGGCAGTGAGAGCTGATTGCCTGCTTCAGCTCCACCGCCGGGGTCTCTGCGGATCGAACCCCAGTATTTTGCCTGTGCATTGGCTGTGTCACTGCAGACAGGCTGTGCTGCACCCTGCCCGGTGCTGCCCCTCATACTGATGCTCAGCAATAGCCAAGCCCCAGCAAATCCTGGAGGCATTCGCACCCCTCACTCAAGGTGCTGGTCGCTGAAGAAACATGCTCAGGTTTTTTGGGAGCTGTCTTTAATTATTGCACTCAATTAGTCACTTCCCCCACCCTCATACTTTATTTATAAATTTTTTTCCCTGAGTCACGAAAAGGTTGTAGCCAAAAGCTTTAGAAATGGCAGATGATTCACAGAGAACCCCCTCCTCCTGCTTTGTACTCTCAAGAACTTTGGGCACTGGAAAGCAAAGTGATTTTTGGACTAATGCAACTGCTCATGCTGGGGCCATGTAGCGATAAATTGCCTGGCCTCTCCCTTCTCCTTCCCTCCGGTGGCTCTGGCACCGGCGTGTGGTGATTAATACGGGCATTGTGGATAATATTAAACACCCTGGAAGGTTCCTGTGAGCCAGAGGCTATTGGGGGCCATTCCACAGGCTGGAACGAAGGCCGTTAGGGAAAAATGTGGGCATTGCAATTTCATAAAATACATGAAGAGCTGGCTCTAAAGGAAGACGCACCTCCCTGCTTTGAGAGGAGACCCCAGAAAGACAATGCTTTATTTTCCCAAAGCCTTTTCCTGCCTGCTTGAGTTCTTGAGCTGTTACAGAAAACAGGAACATTTGGGCCCTATCAGTGTAATAGCTAATAATAGCCTCACAGTTTACTTCTCTTCCAACGAAGCCTTTCATACACCCAGTCATTTTCTAACAGATGGGAAACAGGTATGGAGGAAACCCAAGCAGCTGGCCCAAGGTCGTACGGGGAGGCTGTGGCAGAGCCGGAGCTGAGTCCCAGTCTGCAGATCCTCAGCCAGATCCCCCGTGACAGAGTGACATCCTCGCCTGGCGACGCCGAGAGCCGAGCTGTGTCCTGGACTGTCCTCAGCCCTATCTACTGACAGAGAGGGTCTCAAATTGCTGCTGAGCCCTGACGGATGCTGCAGCCTGACCCAGGGCTGGGATCTCAGTAGGAACAAGAGGGGCTCAGCATCTCTGTGAGTGGGAGCCTTGTGCAGCAGCGTCTGCGCTAGGGAGAGTTGAAAGAGCTGGTCATCTAGCAGGATGCGTGCAGTATATGAATATAAGCATATATAACCTAGCTCCCACGTGCCGCTGGAGAGGTTCAGCTCAGCGCCATGGTACTGAGCCCACCCCGCTCTGGCTTGCGGCAGTCCCGGTCGATACTTGTTTATACAGCTGTTAATTTTCGTTTGGTGGCCTTTGCGGTGAGGTGCAACAAGGTACAAACCCTGCCAGAGGGTTTGGTCCTGCGTCCCCCTGCCAGCTCGCTGCCAGCCTGGGAGCACGTTGCGGGGGGGATGGTCTCTGCTGGGCTCCCCAGCATCTGCTCTGGGAGACCCTAGACCCGAGGGGTGACATCTACAAATCTGCCAGGCTATTTTAAACAGGGCCATCTTCTTTTTTTTTTTTTTTTTTTATAAAAAACCCACTTCACTGAAACAGATGCTTGAGTTGTTCCTTAATCTAGAAGGTAACTGCTAATTAGTTTTGTATACAGCATAAGCCTTCGCTCCACACAGCATATTTTGTGTCAGCGAAGGATCCCTGTCAGGGACTTTATCTGTTTGCTGTCCTCCCCCGGTATTCAAGAGAGAAATGGAATTTCCATCACCAGCTCTGCCTTTCTGCGCTTATCGTTTCTCTCTTAAAAATCAAATCAGGAATCTGGTGTGGCTGAAATGAAACGTTTTGGAGGAGGGGACCAGCCTCTTTCCGTAGCCCTGCTCACCCTTCCACACAGGCTGCGTGGCTTCTGGGGAGCCCACGTGCGTGTCGTGGCTGCACGGGAGGGTTTTTTTCCTTTCAGCAGGGCCCCTCTGCCGCATGGGGATTGCACATGTGTGGGAGGAATACAGTGCACGGCCCATTTGAAGTCTTCTTTATAAATATTCAATTCCCATTGACGCAATGGGCAACCCAGCCAAGCAGCCCCTCATGGTCCTGCATGCCAATAATTTGCAGATTAAAACTCCTCCAATGTGCATCTCCACAATGGGCCCTGCCTTATCTGGAATGGGCCTGTGGAACTATTGTGGTGATAATCTGGGGATTAAGAGACTTTAATAAAAAGCTTTGACATGACAGGTCATAGCCGCTCCGGAAAAAAAAAAAAAAAAATCAAATCTGTTACTCCCGAACGGCTTAATCCTGTGTGAGCTGGGATCCTTGATCTTCAAGGGTGCCGGAGGGGTTGGGAGCAGCTCAGCACCTTGCTCTGGGAGCATGTGGTCCCCTGGGACAGGGCTAATTGCCTTTGAGCTTGCTGTTCTCAGCATGCCCTGAGCAGCCAAGCTGGGGGGACTCCAGTGCCTTTCTGGAGCTTTTCTTAAAACCCACCCCCCCAGGACTGCTGCTGCCCTTACCCCTTGGCTGCAGAGGACCCCTGCTCCATCCATCCTTCTGAGCTGGTTGCGATGCTGGCCACGGCACAGCCCAACTGTGGTCCTCACTCTGCTCCCCGTGCGTTTTGGGGAGCTCTCCCGGTTCAGCCGCCCTCCCGGACCCCACGCCGAGCGTACGTCCCTGCACATTAATTACATCTGAGTTTCTGATGACAATGCAACGCTGCAGCAGTCCTCATCCAGCATTTGTGTCTAAACAAATTGTTAATATTTTAAGTGTCTTTCATGAGCCCGAGTCTAATTAATTAAAGGTTTATGAAAAACAATTAGGTTTTGATAGGGATCACTTTCTCTGGAGTCCCATGTCTGCATGGAAAAAGAGAGGGGTTAGAAAGGCTCAGGTTGAAATTTAGAACTGCAGTGAATAAGAGAATACACAAATCCCACATGGATTGGGGAAATTAGGACATTTGGTGCCAGATTGTCTGACTAATTAGATTTCTATCAAGTCCTGAGGGACTGGCTGATGCAGCATTTTAATTTAAAGCTTCAGCAGCAGCAGCAGCAGCTTTTTCCGTTCTTCTCATGCTCTTTATCAAATTGTCTGTGTTTTCAACGTGCAACCCTTTTCCTTTCGAACGTTGTGCCTCTGCAAGGATCAAACCTTCTTGTTCCACATTTTCCTTTGAACAGGAAACCAGCTCTCTGTGTCTGCAAGGGGATTTTCCCATAATGCGAGGCATGGCATTCCTCGACAGGCACGTGGGATGCACTCGTACGGGAAAAGGCGGAGGTATCCGAGTTACCCAGTGCACCGGCCGGTCTTTGTAATTGAGAGCATCTTCAAAAACTGGCTGAAGAGCTTACCGGGCATCAGGAGTGTTTCGGATCAACTGCCTGGCAATTTCTCGGAGTTAGATGCTGAGGAGCGAGCGCAAGGCCGACGTCCCCGTCCCTGAGCGGCACTGCCGGGTCAGACGCCTTGTTGAGAGCCAGAGTCTAACAGGGGCTGAACTTGGCCTTAATGTGCATGGAGCAACGCACAAATCTGTCCAGAACTGCAAAATTGTCAGGTTCTTACTTAGAAGGCATCAAAATTAGTGTTAATTGCCCAAAAATTAGTTAGTATTATTGAAATAGAGTAAGTGGGGTTTTTTAAAGCCGTTTCTTACTTGGCAGTACGAGATTGCAAATATTCCCCTGCCCTATTTAATGAAAAATTATTATGCTATTATTACTATTTTATATGATGGATACATAATTAGCAGGATCTATAGAATCATTTCTTCTCCCATTTTGCTCTACTTCCAGATTATTTTATCAAAAAAAAAAAAAAAGATAATGGAATTATATCTTATGCTTCAATGAAACTGAAAACTATTATTCCTCTCGATAACCAAACCCAGCAAAGTCAACCATTCCCGTGAATATTAAACACAAAAAGCACATTTCAGATGTATGATGAATCTGCTGCTAAGTCTTTAACTCATTGCTTTGTGAAGTTCAGCGGTGGAGGGAGCTACAATGAAATGATAGCCTCTAAAGACACGGAATTTCTCGGCTTCCATGGGTTGAACGCAGGCCTGTAACATTATTGAAATGGTTTCACTTAACCTCATTTTCCCGTTACTATCTTATTATGCTTTTTGGGGAAGGTTATATAACACTTTCTGACTTCTGTCCGTGATCCCTAGGTGCTACAAATGATTTAACCTCGCTGTGTTTCGGCCAGCTGCACCCCGTGAAAGGCAACAGGAGCCTGGCCAGGACCACCAGCCCTGTCTGTGGCCTGATCATTTCCATTTACTGTCCAGGTGTTAAAGAGGGAAAAGGCCACAGCCCGAGTGACGGGTGAGATCCCACTAAACCGGGTAATAAAGAAACAGGACGAAAAGGACATTTTTAGCCCCCAAGCACCCAGAGTGAATTTGAGCTCCTCTGAAAGCAGAGCTCGGATTTAGGGTCCTAAGAGGGATCTCGGGTGCCTTGGAAACGTAAGGGTCCCTAATTCTCTCACCCAGATTTGTGAACCTAGAAAGTGCTCCTACAGCTTTGTGCTGGTGCTTTTTCACCCTTGAAATGTCGGAACAGACAGAAAACGCAGCATGATGATGATGATAAAACACTCCTTCAGGAAACTATTTCTCCCCTCCTGTTTCTCTCTCTGCTTAACAGAGATATATAATAAATTTCCAATATATTTGGATTAACTAGAAATTAATTTTCTTTTCTCTCCTTTTCCTTTCACTGCAAGAAAAGCAAAGAATGGAACAAGCCATTGCTTTGCATTAATGATACTGATTCATTTACCTTTCTTTGGTTTGAAACCCCATTTTATTTTCAAATTAAATTGAGGCGCATCCAGAGAATAATTTCTCTCATTAGAAGGCCGTCATCAGAAATGCAAAAACCAGGGTTTGCTCAGCCGGTGTCTGACACATCTTCGCTACCTTTCCCCTCAATGTCTTTGGACTTTTCTGGCCCATACCACCCACAGAGTCGGTATTTTTGCAGCTTGCACCTCGCTAAGCCTTGGCTGAAAGCGGTGGGGTGAATCGGGGCTTTGGATGAGGGCTGCAATTATTTTGTCTAACCTGAATTTCTGGTAATTATTTATGCCCTTCTCTATAGTAAAGAACAGATTGCACTGGTGGGATAGTTTCAAAAGAAAGTTAAAAAAAAAAAAAAGCTGAAAAGTTATATGTTTGTGCTTCGGACACAAGAAAGTAACAAACCACCATGCGCCTCTGCTCACTCTGATGCTGGTGGAAACCCCACTGGTGATTTAGGTCTGTGGGCCCTTGACCAGCTCCCTCCAGTCAACACGTCTCACTTGCCTGGGAAGTGAAGGGAAATGTATTTTGTTTGTAATAAAGCTGATTATCATAGATAAATGTATCTAATTAGTCTCATTTGCTGACACACAAGCCTTTAATTGCAAGTTGAATAATTAGACGTATCTGCATATGCAAATGAATAGGGTTATACTATGTCACTCTTAACATGATTTCTCTGGAGACAAATAGCTCTCTATATTTCAGGAGAGAATATGATATATTAATTTACGTAGACAAATAACTTTATTTAGAAAGAGTCGCTCTCATGTTTGTTTATATAAAGCAATAAGCGAAGAAATAGAAGAGATTTCATGTGGAAGGAAACAGCTGGGAGATACTGATTTAGGAGGGGGAAAGCCTTGCAAACCGTAAAGCTTCTCCGGGGTGAGCGATGGGAGCAGGGAGTGCTCCGCCAGCAGAACCCTCCGGATGGGGCCGGGCATCCCCGGGCAGCTGGGTCGGGAGCCACCGCTCCCGTTCCTTTTCACACATCCAACCGTGCCAACTGCCTTCCTCCCGCCTGGCATTCCTGCATCCCCCGTCCTCCTCGCCGGTGACGTGAGGCTGAAGCCCCTTGTTTTCCAACCAGATGGCTACTGCAGCAGAAGGCATGGCCTGCAATTTGGGGCTAGTGCATGCAGGGTATAGGTAGCCCTGCTCTGTCTGGATGTGAGGGGAATCCCCATCAGGCAGCAGGATGGGGGGCTGCTGTCTCAGGCACTTCGCTTTGGGCTGGGGCAGACTGGACACACAGCAACCAGTTTCCATCGGGCTCCCGACGCTCGCTGCCGGAGCGGGACACTGCAGGTGTGGCAGGAGTGGAAATCCCAGTTCGGTTACTGGGGAGGGGGCTGCTGGCAAACCTTCCCGGGTGGATGAGCAGCGAATGAAGCGGGGATGCACCCCCGTGTGCCGGCAGCATCCCTGGCCCGACCAGTTTCAGGCTGACCCCCGATGAAAACCTGCTCCCAACCCCGCCTTCCGCCTTCCGCCCCCCCCCCCGGTCCCTTCCAGTCCCTCCCAGTCCCCCCGGTGCCCACCCC
>WHYT01017263.1:285862-307109 GCA_009806455.1 Tetrax tetrax | reverse complement strand
CCGGCAGTGCCCGCCGCTGATTGCGGCACAGGCAGCATGCGGGTTGCCCACCTCCCACACCAGAGCTGAGCCCCCACCTCAGCAACCATCGTCCCTTCCTGGCTGCCCCGCGCAGGGAAACGCCATTCCCGGGCCTGGAGCCGGCCCCGGCTGCGTGGGGGTTGGGTTTCCGTTTGCACTCACATCCCGCTCCTGTCAGGCAGAGGTGGGTGGTGTTTCGCCCCCCACCACGGTCACAGCGCTGGAAGGATCGTCATTTGAGGCTGGCTGGTGGTGGGCCATGGTCCCCCGTGTTATCCATGCAGGGATTATGGATGCAATTCCCATTCAGAGCTCATACCCCTGTGAGGAAGCCTAAATCACCTTCAGGGTTTCTAAAACAAGCCTGAGTCATTGGCTTGGCAGGATCCAATGGTGCAACCTCCTTCTCATCATTTCTTAACTTCCTCTACCATCCTCATTTTGAACTTTTAATTCTAGCATTGTAGCCTCAATTTCGGCTTAGGGACATCCATCAGGACACAGCTAGGGAAGCTCTTGGAGAGACAGGTGTTCCCCTGGTCCGTCCCTCTGCCCAGCTGAGGGAATGATCACCTCTGCCATCAGCCTGGCTCAAACGTGAAATAACTGCAAGTTACCCAAAGGTGTTCATGGATAAAGTGGATGTTGGTTAACTCGGACTTTACTAGGAAAATACAGCTATGAGCTAAGGAAAGTTGTGGTAAACATCTACGCTCTTAGTTCAGACCCGTACGACACCTGTGCTGCTATACAGACAGCGTGTCTTTAATCCAGCTTGTATAGGCATTGCGAGAAGAGAAAGAAGGGAAAAATGGCTGGTAGGGCACCCAGACCTCTGTGGTGGGTTTTCTAAGCAAATTGCCAGACGATCTCACTACGGTGCTGTGTCGTGCCACAAAGCTGTAGGATTCCCACGACCAAAAAACCTCCCAAAGCCCCTACAGACATTCAGGGTGCGCTGGCACTGCAGGGGTTAACCAGCAGAGAGGGCGGAATCTGCATAAGGCTGATTTGGGGAAAAAAAATAATTAAAGGCAGCTTAGCTGAAAGCATGGCTGAGTGGGGCTTGGCGAATGGCATCTCTGAAGGAAAACCTGCCCTGGATAGGCGCTGCGGCGTTGTGCATGCGGCATCGTGCCCGAAGAAGCCAGCGAGGCCTCTAATTTGGCCCGCAGAGCATCTCTCTGTGAGATGTGGGTTATTTATGGCTTCTGGGCTCAGAGCTTTTCCCCCAGCGCTGGCAGGGTGCAGGAGGGTGCTGGCGCGTGGTCCTTGTCACCGTAACGCCGCAGCGTGACCTTGCGTGGAGCCACCCACCCCAAGGCTGAATCAAAGTTGCATTAATTTACCTCAATGATCAGCTCAAGATGAGCCTCTTCCCACTGCATCATTATTATTATTACTATTGCCATTATTATTATTATTATTATTATTAAATATTCCTGCACAGCAGCATCTGGGAGCTGCATCCAGCCCCGGTGCATACTGTGCAGTCCAATCCTCTCTCCACCACAGCGATGAGAAGCTCTGTGTGGCTTCCTTTGCTCCAGAAACCACTTCCCACAGGGGTGGACGCGTGCTGGGAGCCACCCTGTGTTTCCACCCCTAAACTGGGGACTGGGGGAGCACCGGAGTGCCCTAGCTCCCACTATGGCTGCACCCCTCCCTGGCAGTGCACTCCTCCGCGTGCCTCTGAGGAGGTGAAGTGATGCAGCGCGTTTCTGCAGCTCATCCCGGGACAGCTCGGTCCCGTGCTCACGCTTGCCTCGTGACACTCTGAGTCCTTATGGGTTTCTTTCTGTGCGTATAGGTGCGTCTGTACGCATAATTCTGCACCCCACCCCCCCCACCCCACCCCAAATCCGGTGTTTTTTGGGAAGGCGATGTCACAGTGTCATGATGTCTCTCTAAAATCCGTCAAGTTGTTGTTCCCATTAATGCTGCCCTAATCCCAGCAGCTTGGTGAAGCGCGATCAGACCGCGTCCTTGGCTTCGGAAAAGCCACGGGGCTCTTTTCCCTAATTTGTGGTTTGATTCTTCCTGGCCGGGTGCAGCATTTTAATGCAGGCTGCGGCTCAGCATCGCCCTTTTTATTCTCTCTAACAGTTTCTTTGCCTTGTGACAGCATGGAGCGTTCACAGCACAACCAGATCCAAGGCAGAGATGAATTTCCTCAGCTACGAAATAAGCAAAGCAGATGATTGAATAAAATTGCTTTTCCCCACCTGGTTCATGGCTCTGTCTCGCTGTGTTACGTTCCTAACTCCTGGCCTCAGCAACTCTTACCCAGACCCGCGACCCCCGAGCGGGAAATGCTGTCAGGTTCCCTCTGCCATTGAGAACCCGACCTTTTCACACAGGGCCAAACGCTGCTCTCGATTCCCCGGGTTAATCTGGAGTAAATCCCTGGGATTAACTGGATTTAACCCCATGCTGGTGGAGCGGCTCTGCGCAGACCTGACCGGTGGCATTGCCTGGGGTCTACTGGGCTCCACATCCTTGCCAGGAGCCATGGGCTGGGTAAAGCGATGCTCCCAGAAAGGACCAGTAAACCATCCGGTGTGCCACGGGCAGCGGCAGGTCCGCTGCCTCTGGGTGAAAAGCCAGAGGGGATCCATCCAACATCCCGCAGCAGCTTCCCCGCTCTCCCTTGCCCTCCCCGGGATGGGGGCACAGGGTTTCGTTTCAGTGGGTGAAACATTGGGGCCCTTTGTTTGGCCAAAGCGAAGAAGATGCCTACAGCCATGCTTTTTCTGCCTGCTCAGTGTTTTCTTGGCCTGATGTGGATGAGGGGAGGCTCTGCCTCTGTGGGACCAGGGCAAAAAGCTCATCCTGCCCCTGGGTCTTCATCCTCCCAGATCCCTTCATCATCACAGGAGGATGCCATGACTTGGGCTGGGTGCTGGAGGATGGAGGGCATGAGGATGACACCAGTCCTGCTGGCCTTGGGTGGGTGCGATGGCTGGGGGAGCACCTCACCCCCTGCCTCGCGCACATCCTGCCCTGCTGCTTCGCTCCCATTTGCGTCTCTCCCTGATCCTCCCCGGCCCGGCTTGTGACGGAGCGAGTCCCCTTTTGCTCTCCCTGTGTGTAACCGTGGGAGGAACGCTCACGTCCCGCTCCCCAGAGCCCCCTCGCTCTCCTCCGCCGCTGTCCCACCCTCGCCGGCAGCACTCTCCCAGCCACGCGCCGGCCGCCGGGCGCAGGAGGCTGATGGAACAGGCGAGCAGCACACCCCAAAGATGTGTCATTGCACAACGCGCTTTCAAACCTTGCCGCATGTCACTGTGTCACAATTTCAGTTCATTAGGCGGCGCGGGGAAGACGCCGTGACATCAAAGCGCTCCTTTTCCCTCTAGAAACGGGAGCAGCGCTTTTGATCTCAGCCCCCGGTATCCCCCCCAGATTCCTATTTTCTTGTACAGCCCAAGCCTACGGGGGATCCTGCGCTTGATTCCGCCATATGTTCTGGGGCGATTTCCGCTGCTTCCCTGGTTTTCTTTGGGAGGTGATTTGTCGGCGGGGGGAGGAGTAAGCAGTAATTTTTTTCTGTTTATTTATTTCCACGCTACCCTCTGCTCTGCACAGCACAGGGGGAGGGCACCTAACCCATTTCGTGTCAACCAGTCGCTTTGAAGCTTGCCACCATCAAACGCTTTCATTTTGGGGGGAACGCGGCCAGCTGTTTGTTTGCTTCCCTGCTTTATCTGGATTCAGGGAGATAATCTCCCAGGCCCCCGCGCTTAATCTGTGAGCCGCTGATGTTGAGTGAGGTATCGAAAGGGTCCCCTCTCCCCTGGATCGCTGGGGTATTTCCAGCTTAATGCAGAGTTTTACAGCATAACACTCATTTTCGGAGCAGCAGAGGACACGTGTGTGTGTCTAAGAGCACAAACTGCTCTTGACTTTAGCGGGGATATTGTAACTCTAATTCTGTGCCAAAAGGTGGCTGTCTGCTCTGTATCGCAGGAATATTCTGATATAATTGGGTTCCTAGCGAGTCCTTAGGATGTCTAACAGCAGGGTTCAGCTGCTGTCCGCATCCGAGCAAGAGCAAGGGATGTTCCCCTGGGTACCGACACGCAGGGCAAGAGCTGCGGACGGGGGAAAACTCATCACAAGTGTGAAACCCCGACTTCTGCGGGCAGAAAAAGGGACCGGGTCTCAAAGCCAATTAGCGCAGGATCTGCCTCGCACTGTGTGAGCATCTGACAAAATGGAGTGGAAAAGAATTCAGTTCAGACACATCTAATTTCATGAGAGACTCTCTAAGAATAATTCTGCCGCAGATGCTTAAAGTGATTTCTACATGAAAAGCAGGAAAGACGGAGAAGATGATAGAAAATGACTGCAGAATTTATACCTTCTCCTCCTTCCGCCAAGCCCTGCACATCCCGTGCGTGTCCTGGCGTGAAAGCTGGAGAAAACCGCAGTGCGAACAAAACGGTTTCTTCTGTGTTTCTGTCTCCCTGGAACAAAGAGATGACCAGGAAAGGTGCATGGAGCCGCTCGTCCTGGACCCACAGGGACCCGTCCAGGGGGGAAAATCTGTGGGTTTTTAAAATGAAGTTTTATAGCCACATTGTAAGTGTTGCTTACGGGGTGCGAAGAGGCAATATTTAAACGCCCTGCGCTGGTATCAGTCATTCTCACTGTCCTGGGGAGCTCTAGATGAGACGGCTGTGCCCTGTGTCGTGTTTGGGGAGCCAGATCTGAAACGCTCTGACACAGCGACTGCCGCTGATAGGAACACATGACCACTATTCTCTTTTTTTTTTTTTTTTTTCCCTGCATTTTTCCTTCCTGCTGTTTAGGAGGTTTAAACAGCCTTGATTTTCTGTGGCTGACAACACACCCCATATGCTATTTATCTTGTCAGAACTCTCTCCCTCTGCCCTCAGCTCCCATTTTGTTCTCATTAATAGCGATTATGAAAAATGGGGCTAAATACTTACTTTGGTATGATTTATCCAAATGTTGAACTGCGTAATTGGAGAAGCTAAGACATTATCCCTTCAGATTCTGTCAAGACTCAATTTCTGCATTTGATTTAATTTTTAGACTCATGACCCATAACAGTACGTGTATTTATTGCCTTTATGGTGGCCTGGCTGAACAATATATCTATCAGTCAGACGTGGGAAGCTGCGTATTATTTATAAGAATTTAAATAGTCGGTGTTTTTTAAGAACACTTTCCCTTAGCACGCCGTTATTAACACGGAGCCCCTGATAAAACAAAATTGAGAGTCAGCTGGAAGGAATGCCCTCATAATGAAGATATTTAATAACCAGCATCAGACTCCGATTTGCCTTTCGGTGACAGTGGTGACGCAGGAGCAAAGGCGGGGGAGCGCTTTGCACTGCAGAAACCTCCCCTGCCCCTTCCAGGGCTGGAGCCAGCGGCTTCCTCCCCTTCACTCGTCGCTGGAAATGGCTCAGCGATGAAAGGCACCAGCGCACCGACACGGAAAATTTGGTCCTGCCTTTTTCAGCTCCCGGCTGGAGATGTGCACGCGCAGTGTTCATAAGAGCGCGTGTCGCTGCTGTTCCGTGCATCCCTCTCCCCCTTCCCAATCCATCATTTCCACACCTGTTTTTTTTTTCACAAATCACTTTTGCACGGTATTGGCCCTGATGGCCAGCTGAATGCAAATGCTCATCCGCAGCGAAACACACCACTCGGATGGCTCGCGGACACGCAACTCGAACCAAAACCCAGACTCCTCCCAGTTCAAAGCCCAGTTTGCCGGGTAAAGGCGGCCGGCGCGGGTCAGCAAGCAAAGTGACAAAGCATCGCAGAAACTCAACCCTGCCATCACATCTGCATCGCCAGCGGTACCGCCCCACTTCCCAAATCGGCACTGACACCATGTTGAAATCGTTAATAAAACAAGTAATCAAGCTACTAATATCTGCAAGCACCATTTTGGAGAAAAAATGATCGAGCAACCGTCGGGGAGTACAGTTAATGTATAGAACAATTACTGTGGGCAGATGCTTAAGCGAGAGCCACTGTGGTAACAAACGCATCACTGTACAGAGGAGCAGTCTGCAGTACCAGGGATATTTTATTTGCGATGCCAAAATGAAAAGGAATAACTCTCAGACGATGCTGATGCGTTTATCACCAAATTTTCTCCAGCAGCCTTTTCCTTGGCGTGAAGCCTGCTAACACACGCGTGTGCACAGCGATACAGTTTTAGCATGGCATTATTTGTTGCAGAAACGAATATAATTATTGAAAGCACACTCATTTACTAGCGGTTTAATATCAGTGGTCATCTTTCTTTTAAACACAGACGCAGTAAGCGGTCAGGAGAGCTGTCTCTGAAGCAGACCGTTTGAACAAAAGCTCCCCATTGCCATTTTCCGTAAGGATCTAACCACTAATCTTTTATTTTGAACCAGCCCTGAGACTTGGGCACGGCTCTTCCCTCCTTGTGAGACTCTTCCAGGGAACAATAAGAATATTGATTTTTTTTTTTAATTTTTTTTTTTTTTAGACTCGCAATACCGCAATGATTCCTCTGCCCCTCCCCGTATTTTCCTTAGCGTTCGGAGGGTTTTGTCCAGCTTTAATTGCTACAAAGCTCTCCTGTTTTCTGGTGTCAGTGCTAAACCGCTAACCTGCTCCCTGCCGCAGGGCAGCGGTTAGGACGTCTCATTGCCCCTTTAATCCCCGTGCATCTTCCTCTGCGAGGAGCAAAAACCACCTGGAGAACCCCAAAGCACAGAGAAAAAGCATCAAGAACATAAAGAAATGGGCTGGGCCATCCTGCTTAAAAACCTAGGGGGCAGGGGCACGCTTGCTGGGAGAGGGTTGCCAAGAAGGAGTTTTACTGGTTTTAGTTTAAGGCTAAGAGTGGAAGTGCCTAAAATGGGTTAACTGCAGTGCCCTGGGTTTGTCAGAGAGATTCCTGTCTATGCAGCCATTCAACCTGATGGGGAGAAAAAGGAGAAGTATTGTCACCGATTATTTTGTTAATTAAACTTCACCTTTCAGAAATCCCAAATTTCTAGTCATGAAATATTTTCCTCTGTAGTGAACGCAGCTCATTTTTTTAACGTGTACATGATATTTCAGTGGTTTCCCTGCCTTTATTTTCAAAAAGTTAAACGAAATGTCCACATTCAAAACACTGTCTCAGCTTTAATAACTACATTATCGCTCCGGTTTTGATTTTAGGCTGTATTCTGCATATTAGTGCAACTGAAAGCCAGCAAAACTGCTCTGTATCTCCATTTAAAAAAAACTTGAGACAGTGACCTACTGCGCACGTCCTTCTGTTGTGTTACGGACAGTGATAACAACCCTGCGTCAGGTGAGCTGGCATCACGTTAAAGCTCAGCTTTGTGTTGTTTAAAATTTTGACTGCTTTTAGCCCAAATTCAAAGCAGAAACAATAGATTTTCAGAATGAGGTCAATGGAGATCAGAGAGCCTTGCCCAATAAATAACTGGTTTCGGAGCCTGGCGCACAGCGCACTGGCTGGGTATTTCCCCCGCACGCCGGGATTTGCGAAGGTCCGTGTGCTCCTTCCCATCGACTTCCATGAACTTTGTGTTTATCCATTCCTCTAGTGCTCTCTGCTTCCTATGGGAAATCTCCTTAATGCTGGAAATCCGGAGGTTGACTAGCTACGAGTGGTATTTAGTTATTAAAAGCGTTGGCCAGGCTGAGCGAGGATGGGTTTCTGGTCCGGCACATCCATGGCTCCGGCTGGGGAAACGCACACGGCCGAAGCTGAAGGGTCCCGTCCGTTCCCGGGCAGCATCGCCGGCCCCGCTCCGACGGCGTCAGGGATGCAGGAGACCTCAGCCCCTCATCCCGGTGTCCTTCGCCGCAGTGGCCAGCGCACTGCAATCACTATTATTGGTTTGTTTTTTTTTTTAATTATATCAGTTGTCTTTTTTATGGTCAGGCAGCCAAGCGTCAGCATCAGTTCCGAGCGTTAATATTGACATCCTCTTAAAAGAGGTTTAAATATTGAAGGGAAAAGGGACTTGCTCTGGGCTTCCTCTCTTTGTGGTGCTCGTCAATAAAACCTGAACTCGCAGAACAGTTGTCACAGCGATTTTTGGTGTCTTGTGCTGACATGATGCCTCAGCGGCAAATGTCGCTGGAATTTTTCAAATGAGCAAACTGCACTTATTAATTATGCTAATAATCGTGACTCCAGATAGCTGCTCCGAGGAAGACAATGGCTGAAACTTGCTCCTGGTAAAAGGGGCAGTGGAGCAGCCGGTGCCTTTGTCATTTTTAGAGGAAAAAAATCTTCCTCCACTTCTCGGGAAACAGCCGTTCGCACATATAAACCAGAAACCTCAATATGCATAGCTCCATTTTAACCCCCGTGCTATTTATTGATTGTCCCCGCAGTTACGCAGCGCCGTGTTTGTGCGCGCCGGCGCTCTGCGTGCCGTGAATCACCCCTCCCTTCCTCCAGCGGCGCCCCTTTGGAAAAACGCCTCTGATTTCCCCTCAGAGTTTGAGGTCAATAGGCCATAACTGATGATTTTGAACCTATAGCCAGACCTAATTTATGGATTGTTTCGGGTTTGGTGTGTTTAACTGTTTCTGGGAGCGGATCCTTTGTGCGCAGCTGAGATCCAGGCTTTAGGGGCGAGAGGCGTATGGGCTGTAGCAACACTCAGTGCTATAGCTCAGGCAGATCTGCCTCTCCATAAATTATGTATAGTTCTTATCGAAAAATGTTTGTATTTCCTAATACATCTCTGGATCATCTCACTAGAGCAAGGGAAATGTTAAGAGGAAGACAGTTGTCACGTATCAGAAATTAATTTTCATTTGCTAGGCACAGAATGAATGCATTTAGTTCTCAGATTTTGTTTATCGGGCTAATATTGACAAAATACGGCTTTGCTTTCCTCACTCTCTAACAACTTAGGCAATGTTTGCCATGGATGAAAGGTTAAGGTTTTACATTACAATATGTAAACATTAATAAAAAATCTATATCTATATCTATATCTATCTCCTGATCTCCAGCAAGACTGCAGCTGGCATTGCCCGGACGGCGCGGGCTGCCTGTGCAGACGGCAGCGCCGGGACAGGGGCTGCGGCGTGCTGTGCGCATCAGTTTGGTTTTGACTTAAACTGCCTCAGCAGCTCTTGGGAACCATCCCCTTGCGCTTTACATCGCCAAAACCATCTGCTAGAGTTGTGCCTTCAATCGCCTGGTTCTCTAGAGGCAGCAGGGAGAAAAAAAGGCAAAGTGAAATCCTTCTGTGGAAAGTTTGTTGGTTTTTTTTTTTTTAAAAAAAAAAAATTAACCCCTTCAAGCTTGAACAAAGTTTTTGCAACCCCAGCCCAGATCAGACAGAGGCTGGATCGCACCTATCCCTCAGGAGCTCGCGGTGCTCTGGGGTGCCCTGAGGTGAGCCAGGTGCCGGAGGCTGTGTCAGCGTGGAGCGTGCCATGAGCTCAGGGAACTCGGCAAGAAAAACGCCATGGGGAGTCCAGAGCGAAGACCGAGCTGCTGCTCTCTCCCTGGGGCTGGAGCCGAGCATCCTCAGCTGCCTGCGATGCTGCAGCGGCAGCTGCACGTGTGCAACGAGTGCATGAGTGCTCGTGCTCACTCACCACAGTCTCTGACCCCCCGCAGCACCTAGGCACCACGGGGTGGGCTGGAGATGAACCCACAGCCTTTAGTTCTGGATTTATGGCTGCTACTGATCGTAGGCTCACCTTTTGCCATGGCAGTGTCTGAATGCAACATTGGGGATTAATAAACGGGAAAAGCCAGGACCTTAACTGTCAGGAATATAGTCGATGTGTCCAGCACTAAACCCAACAACCATAAACCACGGAGGAATCCACTTCACCTCAAGAAAACCCGGCACGTAGGGTTAACAGCATCGAGCCAAGGTGCTAAGAGAGCAGGCCATCGCTACAAGGAGTTAAAAGGAAGCAAACCTCCCTGTATTTTATGTCACAACTCTCCCTTTTTTTTTTTTTTGTCTGCGTGTGTGTGGCCAAGCCAAGTTCTTTTTTAGCTCTACCCTTTTGAAAACTGCTGGTTACAGACAAATTAAAATGCCAGGACTGAAATTGCCCACGTTTGCCCCTAAGGGAGCCTGCGCTGTCATCTTTCATTAGATGCTGGTAGACCAAAAGCCCAAGGCAAAGTGAGAGCTGGTTCCTAAGAAAGGGCTGCGAGCCAGGAGCTGCATCTCTCTGCTGTAATCTTGCATCTCTGTCCTTTCAAGTTTAAGCTGAGCAATGCTTTCTTGGACATGTCTGTTTTCATACTGCAAATTTCAGTCTTAAAATCAACAGCAAATATGAACTGGGTATTCCACAGAGTCCTAAATTGTCAAGACAAGCCAATGCATTTTCTCGGAGCAATCTGATGGTTTTGTCTTGTGTCAGCCCTTACATCCTCCAGCGCAGATGATGCGTTTGGATGGTTTAATAAAGAGCTGTTTAGAAATGTGACTGTTATTTTGTTTTGTTTTTTTTTTTTTTAAATAGAGTCACATAATCTTTCAGCAACAAAAGTGGGATTTTCCTAATACTTTCTTCCATCATTTTGAAGGAGGGATGGTGGCTGGGTAACACAGAGGTGAAATGCTCTGACAAGAGAATTAAAAAAAAGTCTACGTCTGCACAAGGAGCTTAATAAACCATAAAGGCCAGTGGCTTTCCAGGATCCTTTCAGTTTGTGTTTGAATTAGAGATGTGCTTTGACTTAGAAAAATGGGGCTGCTCCTCGGTGCCTGCGTAGGCACTCGGCTGTGCAGGAGCTTCCGGAAGGAGCCGAAGCCCAAATCCCATTCCTCACCGGCAACTCGAACTCCACTTTGCTGTTGGGCCCAAAGGATAAAAACTTCCTATTGCCAGAAGCAGTGAATAGATGAGGAAGAGGAGGCTCTTGGACACCATCTCTGTGCCACCTTATCCCTACAAAACCCTGCTGAGGAAACCAAGCTGGGAAGCCATACTGGGCTGCCTGGCTGCTGCAGCCTTTGGATGGACGGCCACCACGGAGCTCAGCAGCAGGTGGCTGAACATGGTGCTTTTCAAGGCATGCAGAAGTGTTGAAAACCTGCAGAAGCCAGCCCAGTTGGTTTTGCTCATCTGTTGCTCTAGGCAGTGAAATAATTTACTCCATTTCCATCCACCTTCTTCTATTTCTTTGTATCGAGTTACGGTGGGGAAAGGAGCCGCCTTAGATGGCTCTTACTGTCGTGGAGTCAGCGAGGCCTCAGTTTTCGGACCATTATATCTCTGTGCTCCTAATCTCAGTGGTTTTTTTTTTTCCTAGCTGCTCCTGAATTAACTGTTATTCTGTGTATACAACACAAAGCAAACAACTGCACCGCAAAGTCCAGCGTGCGTTTCTCTCTGCGGCAGGCAGGGCCGCTTCACTGTACGACATCCGCAATTGATGGAGAGCGTGAACCCGTAACACAAAGTAAAGAAAACTGGAAAATATTGTGTTCCAGAAGTTATTGGGCAAGGCGGTGAGGAATTAATTCTCATGGCACTACGGCTCCAGAGGAGGCAAAGATAACAAGCTGTGCTTAGCAGAAGTAAAGACCCGTGACAATCCCATGCCATCCTGTGCTGGGCGCCTCGAGACCCCAAAGTAAGGGGAAGCATTTTGGCTTCAGTCTGGGGAGTTTCTGCTGTACCTGAGCACTCCGTTGGAAGGCATTGTGGTGGGGGGCGTATGAGAGGTCTTAGTGAGGGCAAACATTCCTGCGATGCCATAACTTGGCATTTTGACTGCAGATTTTCTTTCAGTGCATCCCAAAGGCTTGCTTCCAGCATGCAACAAGGAAGGTACTTTCATGGCCTTCACTGAACAGCACTGTCACTGCTCTGCCTTCCTGATTTCACTCCTTCTCACTTTTTAAGTAAATTTATGCTCATACACCGCAGATGAAGTTTCACCTATCCCTCCTGTTGCCAGAGGCTACTCATTTGGGATAAAGCAGAGATTTAATCTCACGTACGTGGTCTAAATAAAACCAGAAGAGTGCAAAGCAGCAGATCAGACGTTGGCTCTCATTTTGCTCTCACTTCTCCTGACTCTGCAGATAATTTTTCCAGACTGGAGGGGTGGCAAGGGGGGCGCATGTGCCCAGCAAGCCTTTGTGATGCTCAGCGAGGATGCAACCGCGTCTCCTTGTTTGGCTTTCTAGCCCTCCGCTTATCCATACTATGGGATATGGGCATGGAAAAAAAACCAACCAAGTCTCTAACTCTTTCCAAAAGAAGCCTGGGAACAGCAATCAGGCAGCAGTGGTGCCTGATCCAGTACAAATTGGGATGGTTTCTCCACCAGCATGAAGAGACTGGTGCTATAAAGAAGCCACTTTGGCCACGGAGCAAAGGTTGCAGCAGTGGGAGCTGCAGGTTGCAAGAAGGGCAGATTTGGTCTAAAATCCAAAACATCATTTAGTTTCATGACTTACAAAAGAGGATAATCACACTGCCTTTACATGGGTATCATGCCGTTTAATTAGTAAATGATTAATTCGTTAATGATTTCCCTGGCATGGAAAGCGCTGCTGAACAGCTTCTTTCCCCAGCCATGTAAATCCACAGCAGAAGGGAGGGACATCTGCACCTTCTCGGGCCCGCGCCCGCCGACTCCCCCGTTCCCCTGCTGCTCTGCCCGCGTTTATTCACTCTCTGAAGTGAGAAGGTGTTTCCTGGGAGCGGGACGAGAACTGGGAAGGGGATCAGCTCTCCTGGTGCCCACCACTGCGCCTCATTCAGAGCCGCCTGCAGAAGACGCGTTGCAAACCTACGCATAAAACACGCCGTTCTGCTCTGTAAACACTCCAATGTATCCAATGCGGGTTTATTCACAATTCCAGCAAATAAGATTATCAGTGAAAAGAGAGGGAAGCAGAAAAGAATTGCAGCCTTGCTTAAGAAAGGCTTAAGTTGAAATGGGCTTAAATGGGTCTTTTAAGCCAATTTCTCCAATCAAGAAGAAAGGCTGTTTGAAAAACAGATCAAAACAAGCCTTGTTTCCTTGCAAAGGGAGTTGATCAGAACGGCATTTTCCATAAAACGGGTTTGAGAGGGACCATGAGGGGGCTGGGGCTTGTGCCCCGTGCTGGTTTGTGCCTCCATGGCACGCACTGCGGCGTTCCCACCCCCTCGCGCGGCTGCTTCACCACCTTCCTCTCCCTCCCCAGGGGTTAATTTGCTACGGAAACAGATGAAAAGCTCCAGAAAGGTTTCCCTTTTCCTGACCCTACTCCAAAGCTTCCCTGACCACAATGACCTCTGGGAGCATCCCAGGTTTCGGGGAGCTGGGTTGTTACAGAGATACGGCTCACGCCTACCCTCTGCTGTGGGTCCTGCCCTTTTAATTCCTGTGAGCAGCTTATCTGCCTTGCCTTATCTCAATCCTTTTCTTCTCCATGATGCCTTTTTTACCCTAACCTTCCTGCCATCCTTTTCCCTGGCCCAGCTAAACCCAGCTGCCCCTTTTCCAGCTTTTTACCTGAAGTCACATGACTCCCAAGCAAGTGCTTTTTTTTTTTTTTTTTAAGGCTCCTGACTTTAAAAAGCTCCAGTTTTGAAGCTCAGTGGTAAAATATAACTCTGACATCAGCCTTGTGGCACCAGAAAAAAACCTGCTATGAGCGTGAGGAGAGCTGGACCCCGTGGACCTTGGGCAGCTTCATGTTCCTTAGGAAAGCTTAACACACAAATACGCCATGCAAAAGCTGTGCATTCAGCTCTCTGCAAGCTGGTGAGATTGGCTTAGAAATAATGAGGTTTAAAAATAGAGTAAAATACATTTTGGGCAACTTTCATCCGCTCCTTGGCTTTGGAGTGGTTTTCAGTTTGGCTCTGGGGATCACTTCAAAACCATTTCCAAGTTCTTCTCCGTACCCTGGAGGGCCAGACATCTACTTGAAGAAATCAAATCAAATCGGAGATTGCCAGAAACCCCACAAAAAGACTGATGGTTTTAAAACCAAACAAAATCTTCACTCCAAATGGAAGCTGAGTCCAGCCTGACAACAAAAATCACAAGTTGGCAGCGCAGCCCTCCTAGCGAGGCATCCGCGCTGATTAGCGCTGCTGCCTCATTAACATGCATACTGTAATCTCATTTGCTCCAGGATTGCTTTGATGTTAATTCCAGCGTTTTGGTGCAGTGTTGTACTGCACTTTGTGTTTCCAGGCTAGCATCCCTGTCTTCTGCAGCCCCAGCCTTTTCTTTCTCCAGTCTGCCCTTGCTCTGGCCACTAAAGCACCAGCCACCTTCACCCTCCCACCTTGCAGCCTGGCCCCGCACTGGTTGTGCTCTCCTTTCCATATAATCCTCTCTCCCTGTCATTTTTCAGCCATCCTTTCATATATATTTTTAAGTTATATGGACCTTTTTTTTTACCAAGCCCCAGAAATTGCCACACTCAGTGTCTGTGTGCTATAGATGCTCCTGGGGACCGCGCACCCCAAACGCCTTGCACCCCACCGGGAAACACTGGCCTCCGTCCTCCTGGGTGACCCTGAGCTGGAGCACAGGAGATTGGCACGAGAAGGCACCGAGTGCGCGCGGGGTAGTAAATCCCACGTACACCAATGAGAAAGTAAAATAAATGCAATGAGAAAATAATTTGTAAAAAATGTAAACAAAAAAACCCAAAAACCAAAACCCAAGTGCAGCATGGACAAGGGCATAGGATGGATGTCCAGCGAGGCAGGGGAAGAGGTTTAACGCAGGTCGTTACTGGGAGCTGAGCTACCAGAACAGCCAGATGCGTGGTCAGGGGCTGGAGATACCGTAAAGAGGTTTTGTTCAAAGCAAGATGGAGACCTCATCTCCCTGCAGAATCACTCATTTCCACACTTCTCCAATGCAGCTTCCAGATATCCCAGGCATTTACGATCCTGAGGGCTCAGAGCCTCCTCAAAACACGGGCAGTGCAGAGAAGCTCGTCTGCTTTATTGTCTGGGAGATCAACGACTTTAATAATTAGCATCTTACTTAACCATGATTTCTATACTCAATTTGAATCTTAATTAGAGATGGAGAGGGGGATTTAGGAAGCGTGATGTAGCACAACACCGCCAGTGTCCCTGCCTGCCCTCCCGCAGGACCTGTGGCAAACCCGCTGCTGCATTTGGGACATCACACAGCCGCTGCTCCCCGGTGAGCCCTCGGACCCTCTGGCGAGGACACTGGCACTGGAGGGTCCCACGGCCCCAGCATCTGTGCACGCACCGCCCCAACATGCAGCTGCAGCCCGCAGAGAAAGGGGCTGCCTAAGGGATCACCCCATGAGCATCCCCAACTCACAGGTGCCATGTGTCACCATCACCTTGTGCTAAAGGGGGACGTGACCAGTGCCAGGACCACCTCTCCTCACAGGACAGGCTGCAAGGGCACACGGAGCAGTTTTGGATGCGGCTGAGGCCCAGGGTGCCGCAGCTGTAAAAACCCGCTGTGATTTAGGGACCAAGAAAGGGAGCGAGGGGCTGTCGGCGCAGGCAGGCAGCCTGAAACCACATCCTACGTATCTTTACACGGGGACCTGCCTTAAAAACACGTGACACGTTTGAAGCCCACCATTTTAATTAAACTGATTTAACGTCGAAGCTCGCGAGGGGCGCGGGGCTGGCAAACACAAAGGAGCCACACAATCGCTTTGGCTCCATTGTTGACGGGCTTTTGCTCTCTGTTTGTACAATAACCTATTGAACTTTTCCAGACTGTAATTCAATACAGAATAGATCCTTGCAGGAGGCTTTTTTGGCAGGGAGCACTGAAGGCCTTGAATCAATTTCACTTTTCCAGCGTGGCTGTTTAATGTATTGATACCAGTGGGGAAAAAAAAAAAAAAAAAAAAAATAAAAAGGAATCAATGTTACTTTTATTTGTCCTGAGCTGAGGCCTTTTGGGTCTGTTCTTTGTGACACTGATACCATGCAGCGTGTGGCTATTGTCCCACCTTCGCCAGGAAAAGCAAAAGACTGGTAATGTGAAACAAGGCAGGTTTTGTTTCCTCGGTAATACTTCCCGCGTTTGCAAAGGCTTAAAACCTTTTACAGAACGAGAAGAGTCCAGCAATCGCACCGCCACATGTTTTAGCTGGTTGTTCCAGTGATGCCGAGACAACACCGCGCAACGCCTGGGACCCTGCCTGGGTGTAGAGCCAAGGTGATGCTGAGGACGGGACATCACCCCGTCGCTTTAGTACACAGGGGCTGAGTACCACGTCTCCAAACAGGGCTCTTCCAGGTCCATCTTTGAGGATCTGGTTTAAAAACAACCCAGGGAGCTGCTGGTGCCTACGCAGGACCTGTGCCGTATCCCCAGTGGGATGCTTGCATCCCAGGCAGGGGCATGGCTACGTCTGCGCAACCTCAGAGCAAGGGCGAGAGGAGGGAAAGCATCCTCACAGCTGTGGCCAAGCCTGGGGTGGGCTCAGTGGGGTCCACCACCGCCCCTCCATAAGGGATGGGGAACGGGAAGGAGCTAGGGGACGTCTGCAGTTTTGGGAACGCGGCCGGAAAGCGCAGGCTCCATAGTAGGGGATGTGCTCAGCGCACCAGAAACGCTCCCAAAAGACAAGGCTGTTAATTGTTACTTAAGCAATCAAGCTGTTTCCAGATTGCCTGGGGTGCAGCAGCAGTGGAAGGTGTCTTACTGCCAGAGTGAGAAGTGGCATCGTCGGGGCCCCTCTTTGCTGGGAAACTTTTGCTGTGAGTGCGAACGAAAGCTGTGGGCTGCCTGGGGGCTGCTGGTGTGACATGCGAACGTAAAGCACCTGGGAGAGAAGTCGGAGAAACCAGCCAAAAGCCAGCATACAGAGGGGAAATAAATCCCTCTTGGGTTGAGCCAAACTTCCAGACAAAACCAGGGAGGAAGACTGGGACAGGTCAGACCTGCCCAGGCTCCTAGGCATCCCTGCTAAGCCTGCGTGCCTTTTCCAGCCCCAGAAGATGACATTTCCCTGCCTTGCCCCCATCCCAGCCCTCCTCGAGCCGTGCTGTGTGCAGGGGGCCTGGGCTCCATCCTGCACCGTTTACACGTACACGCACCAACACACAGTACATGGGAACATGGCTCCATAGAGATGGGATGTGCTTGGTGACAGCTTTCCTAGGAAAAGGAAAGGCTGGATTTCACAAATTTCACAAACCTTTAAGTGATGTAAAAGCACAAATCTGCCTGACTTACACTCTCAGAGTATTTTCCTGTTAGGATTTGCCCCAAATGAGGACACTCATGCCGCAGCAGTTAATTACAGGGAAACAGGATGGCTGTTTTGAGTCCTGGATTTAAAAGGCAGCTGCTTGTGGTCCAGAGCTTTCTGCCCTACCGGGGAGAGAGGGTAAAACACGTGCCTAAAATATCCATTTCCGTGTGCATTGCAAGGTGCTTGTGCCTCCCTGTCTGATCAGAAATCCAAGCCATTCCATGTTACTGTAGCAAGTCCTGGCAAAGGGAGCCGGGAAACAAAGTCACTGCTTATACTTAGGTGCTGCAGTGTAAATCCAATCTTAATTTAGAGCAATTTCTGAAAAATAAAAAAGTTCACCTGACGAGGTGTTGGTGAACTGTACAACGTGCCTGCAAATCAAAGCCCCATGTTTCAAAACTTAGCTGGGAAAGGGAAATAAGTGGCAGGGGAGCAGCTGAGGAGGTGCCAGGCACCTCGCAGGAGCCGTCCCCGGGCAGGATGGGGCTGGCGGGGACAACCCCCCCCGGGAGCATCACCCAACGCATGGCCCCCTCCTCGCCGCACGCCGCCACGCACACGCGATATACGCCTGACCCTCAGCATCCCCTTACTCCCTCCCTCCCCCCCACCACTTATAAATCAGAGCAGAATTAATTCAGGCGCCGCGTTTTATTTGATAAACGTCAAAATATGTAAATACTGGGCTCTCTTCCTACAGTCGCTAAAACAAATGGAAAACACATTTATTAGCATAGAGATGAGTTTAATCAAATCAGCGGCGAGTACAAATTAGCCACAGGAAACGTAATGAGCTGGGAATTAATTAGCAGCATAATGGTAATAACTTTGCCTGCTGATTACCTTGCGGCCATGGCTCTCCCCCAGGGCTTTCCATGGGTTCTCCAACAGCTGATCTTTTCTGTTGCAGGAGCCCCTGAACTGGAACAGCATGGCCGACAGCTCCCGTGCAACAGACTGGAGGAGGGGAGGGAGATGGAGAGAAGGAGGGGAAAAAAAAGATAAAAACTAGAAAAGCCATGTGGGAGATCCACTGCCTTTGCCTCCCCAAGCCTGTTTCTTTGCCCATTGCTCTCCCAGTTCGTCCTGCCAGGCCGAGCATCCCCTGCCCCTACGTGGCTCTGGTGCAGTGAGTGGGGATGCTGCCCTCATGGGTGGTGGGATGGGGGGGGATATCTGGGTCACCTTCACCCATCAAATATTGCCTTGCCAGCCAGGCACATTTGGGAGTCTCAACAGCAGCCCCTCTGCACCCCATTTGGTCACTGCAGTGCTTTCAGCACCATGCTGCAAGGGGCTGACACTAGACAGGACTGGTCCGAAAATAAATATCCAGGCGGTTTTGGATAGGGGTGGAAGATGCCTTGGGAAGGGCAGGAGGAGGATGACCCCCAGGGACTCAGCTGGCTTTTTTGAGGAGCTGATGTCACATGAGAAAGGGAAAATTGGTGCTCCAGGGGCTTTGTGAAGTGCTGGGCTTGTAATGAACTGTTTGACACCAGCAGTGATGGAGAGCAACGGGGGGCAGGGGCTGGGTGGAGGACAGGGGCAGTTTCTCTCCTTGATTTATTTGCATTCCTTCTGCAGTGCCTCTCCTCCTAACACCTGAGGGGTCCAAAATAACTCGCACAGAGCCTTCCAGGGCCAGAGCTAAAAGCACTTCATAAGCCTTAATGAATCAAGCTGTGCAACAGCCCCACGAGGAATTATTATTCCCAGAGGTGCAGGAAAGTTAAGGGAAAAACGCTCATGTTTGGGGCATCCGTTTAGATGCTCCAATCCATCCTCGTGCACCTTCGCACAGCAGCCTCCCATGTGAGGGACTGAGCCAAAACTTGAGAAATTAACAAAAATACAGCTCAGTTAAAAAAATAAACTAACTCATTGAGGTGCTTTAGCAGGGATTTGTGAGAGAATTAACTGAGCATCTAAGTTTAAAATGTGCAAAGTGATTTCTGGAAATCATATGGATGCTGAAAAGGGGGAGCACTGCTCCCAGGTCGCTGGTACCTGCAGAGTTTCCTCTGCTTTGGATACTTGGCTCCAGCCTGCATAAATGCTTCATGAAGTGGAGGGAGGACAAGAAAGCAAAGGCCCAATGCTGACAAGGACATGGTGATTTTTATTTTAATTTTTTTTTTTTTCCCCTCAAGAGATGGTGTCAGTTTGGACTCTTGTATCCCTCAGTCCCCCAGGGCTGTCAGTGGTACCTCATAAATCAGGCTGGTGAATCCAAGATGCAATGCTAACTGCATCACTCCAACCACTCTAAACAGTGCCTCAATCATGCCAATTGCTTGGGCCATCTCGGTTTGGGCAGACATTTGATGGGAGCTGTCAAGAGCTGGTGGACTGAAACTGATGCAAACAAAGAAGTCAGCACTTCAAAAAATAGATCAGTTTTGGATGGGAAGGAGCAGAGGTTCTTTCATTTACTGGAGACAAGAGAGCCAAGATTTTAGCTTTTTAAAGAGCGTATCGGTGCTATCAGGAAGGTGTCTGCACTTTAGGGTTTAACTTGAGGATACTTCAGAGAAGCAAGGTTTTCCTCAACACCAAGATGAATTTAGACCAAAATGAAGGCTGTCTTGTCCTTAAGCATAAAGAAAATTCACATCCAGTTTTGATCTTTGAAGCTGAGACTCAATTATTCTGCTTAGAAACCTTAGTAAAAAACATATCTGACCTTTGGATGCAGGAATAAGCAAGTAGGTGTATAAATTCCTGCTTAGACACCCAAGATAAAGTTTCCCAAAGTCCTCAGTACTGCCCTGACTTTGTTTTTCCAGGCACTTCTGGGCTATTCACCATTGCCTTTAATTCAAGTGATGTCAGGTCATTGATTCTACCAACATCTCTCTAACCAATCTGATTAAACCTGCCAACATCAGCAGTGCTGACAGCAACACCTTGCCTCAGCAAGCTGTTGGGAGAAGAATTTGACATCTTGACAATTGTCCCTGAAAAACCTTACAGGTCCCTCCAAAACCTGGAGTCAGAGGAGGGACAATGAGCCCTGTCGCACTCCAGGCCAGACCTGATTTCACACAGGGACTGAAATGCTTATTTGAAAGTCCCCAAACCTGGCAAGAAACTGCAATCCACTCCCCACAGGAGATTTTGGTGATGTGTGAACTTTTGTGGGAGCATTTGCTCCTTCCAGAGAAGCAGAGGCAGTACTACCACAGAACAACTATTTAAAGCCCACTCTGCCGAGGGACATGGGGAAGCGGTGTTTGCAGAGATATTTTCAGCATTTTTTGAAAAAGCCCTCCTTTTGGGAGGCAGTGCTGGCTGCCCTGTTAGTGGTTTGCACGGCTCAAGCCCTCCTGTGGCTTGTTGGGTTTTTGGGTGGTGAAGGGCATCCAAAACCCGTGCGCTGTGCAGTAGCTGTCATCTGCTCTGCAAGGCCATCACCAGGATGCTCCTTTACAGAGGTCTCACCCTGCAGAGTCAGGGCAACAAGAGCCTGACCTGTGATGAAAGTTGTGCAACTTCAGTTAAAGACACTCAGTTTTTTCTCCTTTTAATGCCTTTGATTTTTTTTTTCCATGGGAGCTTGTGCAAGTTGACAGAATAGATTAAACCATGAGTTGTAGTTAAGAACCCTGTATTTTATTATCACAGATTAATATCTCACCCGGAGGAAAACGGGAGAACACAAGGTCGCCCAGCATGCCTAGAGCTGAGCCTGAATAGGAGGTCTAAGGCACAGACTCCTGCTCCAGCCCCCTGTGCAGCCCGGGCTGCGTTCTGAAGGCAAAGGGGTTTTGTTCTTCAAAGTGCCACTTCCCTTTGCTCCCTGCGGACAGATAGGTTGCTCTAAGACGCGTGCCACAAGCCGACTTTTGATTCATGAGAGCCTGAACCAGCACTGATCATAAGAGAATCAACAGTGATCATAAAATATGACGGGTTTTTAAGGGCCCTGCATCACATCGAGGTCTGCAGCAGGCTTTCTGCTTCAGGGCCAGAGGGGCCCAATCCCACCCTCGTTTATTAATGAAAGCGTGGAAGTG
>WHYT01017263.1:168282-274577 GCA_009806455.1 Tetrax tetrax | reverse complement strand
GTCTGCACTTTAGGGTTTAACTTGAGGATACTTCAGAGAAGCAAGGTTTTCCTCAACACCAAGATGAATTTAGACCAAAATGAAGGCTGTCTTGTCCTTAAGCATAAAGAAAATTCACATCCAGTTCTGATCTTTGAAGCTGAGACTCAATTATTCTGCTTAGAAACCTTAGTAAAAACCATATCTGACCTTTGGATGCAGGAATAAGCAAGTAGGTGTATAAATTCCTGCTTAGACACCCAAGATGAAGTTTCCCAGAGTCCTCAGTACTGCCCTGACTTTGTTTTTCCAGGCACTTCTGGGCTATTCACCATTGCCTTTAATTCAAGTGATGTCAGGTCATTGATTCTACCAACATCTCTCTAACCAATCTGATTAAAACTGCCAACATCAGTAGTGCTGACAGCAACACCTTGCCTCAGCAAGCTGTTGGGAGAAGAATTTGACATCTTGACAATTGTCCCTGAAAAACCTTACAGGTCCCTCCAAAACCTGGAGTCAGAGGAGGGACAATGAGCCCTGTCGCACTCCAGGCCAGACCTGATTTCACACAGGGACTGAAATGCTTATTTGAAAGTCCCCAAACCTGGCAAGAAACTGCAATCCACTGGTGATGTGTGAACTTTTGTGGGAGCGTTTGCTCCTTCCAGAGAAGCAGAGGCAGTACTACCACAGAACAACTATTTAAAGCCCACTCTGCCGAGGGACATGGGAAAGCGGTGTTTGCAGAGATATTTTCAGCATTTTTTGAAAAAGCCCTCCTTTTGGGAGGCAGTTCTGGCTGCCCTGTTAGTGGTTTGCATGGCTCAAGCCCTCCTGTGGGTTTTTGGGTGGTGAAGGGCATCCAAAACCAGTGCGCTGTGCAGTAGCTGTCATCTGCTCTGCAAGGCCATCACCAGGATGCTCCTTTACAGAGGTCTCACCCTGCAGAGTCAGGGCAACAAGAGCCTGACCTGTGATGAAAGTTGTGCAACTTCAGTTAAAGACACTCAGTTTTTTCTCCTTTTAATGCCTTTGATTTTTTTTTTTTTTTCCATGGGAGCTTGAGCGAGTTGACACAATAGATTAAACCATGAGTTGTAGTTAAGAACCCTGTATTTTATTATCACAGATTAATATCTCACCCGGAGGAAAATGGGAGAACACAAGGTCGCCCAGCATGCCTAGAGCTGAGCCTGAATAGGAGGTCTAAGGCACAGACTCCTGCTCCAGCCCCCTGTGCAGCCCGGGCTGCGTTCTGAAGGCAAAGGGGTTTTGTTCTTCAAAGTGCCACTTCCCTTTGCTCCCTGTGGACAAATAGGTTGCTCTAAGACGCGTGCCACGAGCCGACTTTTGATTCATGAGAGCCTGAACCAGCACTGATCATAAGAGAATCGGCAGTGATCATAAAATATGACGGGTTTTTAAGGGCCCTGCATCACATCGAGGTCTGCAGCAGGCTTTCTGCTTCAGGGCCAGAGGGGCCCAATCCCACCCTCGTTTATTAATGAAAGCGTGGAAGTGAAAGCAGTGAGAGCAGAATTTGCCCCTGTTTATTCAAGGCGACCTCATTCCACAGAGGCTTTTAGGAAATCTACCACTTTAAGCATAAACACAAGACAATTTTGTTTTCATGCCATTTTCTTGCCAATACTTTTTCTTAAAAAATCTGTACGGCTGTCATGTAAAATATGCCTCGGTTTGTCCTAATTTAGATTATGCATATTTGTCCTCAGTGGATGATTGATTAAGTGCTCTGATCTTGACTGCTATGCTAGCAGCAGGGTCTCTGTGCAAGAGGACGGGAAATCCCGTTGGATACGTGGCAGAGATGAAATCTTAGCAGTTATAGATCTGGTTTTCTCTTTCACAACCAAGGCAAATGCTGTCTTTGCAATAACAAACACGCTTTGTGACGTGTTCCAGGACGGTGCTGAGCCTGACTTTGCTTCCTCGTGGAGGGGCTTTAAGCTGTCACAACGCCGGAGCACCAAACTCAGCGTCGCAGATATCACTGTGACGTGGGTAACTCCGGGTTCACCCATCAGCTGCGATTTACACGGATGTAACCGAAAACAAAACGTGGCTCGCTGACATCCGTGGAGCTGCTCTGATGCAACCAGCATATAAGCAAAAGCAGAGGGAAAAAAAAAAAATCTCTGTGCAACTGAGCTCATTTGACGCATCAAGCATGGTTTAGCAGGGCTGCCCAAACTGGAAAACCTCTTTCAGGGGTTGGTTACCCTGCCAATCTCACTTTAACACCGCTGAACCTGAGCTGCGTGCCAATGCATTGTTACCCACAGGAGCTGGGAGATTTTTTTTTTTTTTTTACTTATTTGTATGATCTTACATCCCATACTTCTTACAGGGAAATGATGTCAAGCTGTGTTTTGTCATCTTCTCATTTGTTTGTATTTATGATCTAGAACTGACACAACTAAAGGTACATGAAAACATTAAATTAAGAATGTATTTTGTTTTTCTTTAATATGTCTTATTTCTAACATTGCTCTGTGGCATTGTCTCGGAGCACTGCATTGCTAGGAAGGTGTGGTAACAAACGAGGCAATTTTCTAAGGAAAGAAGGATTTTTTTTTTTCTCCTTTTCTCTTTCTGAAGCTTTCTCTGACCTTCTTGGAGGTGTAGAGAAAGCTTTCAAGACCATCAGAATAAATGGGTTGTTTACTGTGATGCTTGCAGCCTTGGAAAAAAAAAAGATAAAAGAATAAAGAAAAGAAAATCCCTATACCTGCTGTCTTCCAAAAGGAGACAGATGAGGTGTGAGCTCAAGAGAAAATATTCCAAAATCTGAGCACGATGCTGTCACAATAAAGCAGAGTAAAACAGAAAAGCTAAACGCAAAGGTGGTGACCCCGGGGTGGCAGCACACCTCAGCACCCTCCTTCTCTGGTGGGTTCAGTGCTCTAAAAAAAAGGGGGAGGGGGGGGGAGATTGCAGAAATATTAAAACAAGGAGAGATATCTTGGCAAAAAGTGTGCTCTGGCTTGATTTCCTATAATTAGGATATCATGTTTGCTATTGTCTGCGCTGATTTGCTCACACATGCCCGCTCCCGCAGGTGCGATGACCAGGGCCGGGATCTCAGTGACTCCTGAGGAGATCTCTGGGCTCAGTCATGGACCCACAAGCCCTTTCCCCAGGAGAACCATGGCCTGTAGCCACACGTGGAAGTGCTAAGCCGTGCTAATGATGCTGTGTTATCATCAGGCTCTAACGCCGCCTTGAATGGATGTCAGTACTGCGTCTGCCCCTGCAGATCAGCTGGTAATTACACTTGGATCCCGAGTAATTACCTTGAGACTGCACTCCGGTTTAGAAAACGGAAATAACCATGCACTTGCCCAGTCCCACACGTAGCACTTGTGATGTAATTTAATAGCCAGCTACTAACATGAAAGCAAAGAGGCATTTCTCTTATTTAGGCCCTTTTAAATTAAACATCGGTGTTTTTTCCTGTGAAAGGAGCAGGGGTCAGCATACCACCAGTCTCTTTCCCCACTCAAGCACCCTCCTTTTTCCTTCACAAAATGAAATACTCTGAAGCAAAATAAATATTTATAAACTCCTCCTGGTGTGTGATTGTTTTGACAAAACAACTCAAGCAGGTCTCGCTTTGGCTTTTCTCTGCCCTATTTAACTTTTAGGCAGGGAAAAAACAGCCCTTTAGCAGCTGGAGGAAGAGGAGGCATTTGGGTGAATTTTGTGATCTCTGGGTGGGGAGCAGACAGACCAACCATCCCTTTTTGAGGTTTTCCAGGTCACATCTGCCAGCACATTTCCTTTTTAACCCCCAAACACTGAACACCTGGCCAGCTGTAGCACTGCATTAAGCCACTTTTTTTGATGAAGAGCTCAAAGGCAAGGCAGCCTGACACCCAGAGCCCTCCTGTAACAGGGCATCCTCCTTGTCTCCCCCTCCGTTTCCCAACCATCCTTTAGCAAATCAACTTTTCCCCCCCCACGTAGAATTTACTTCTTGTGCATTTCCAAATAAGCCAGTGCTTTTGCAAGTAGTCATCTTCCTTTGGGGTGAGTAGCTTATTTTTTTTTTAGGAAAAGAAAGAGTCTACTGCAATCTCTTTTGGCAGTGTCTGGGTAATCACTGCTCATAATAATGTCATCCCAGATGTTTCAACATCTCCTGTATTAATTTTACCCAGAAGATAATTTCCCTTAGAAATCATGCGCAAATCCCCTGTTCTAATTTCAGAATTAATTCAGTGCACTAAATCTTAGCACTTCATCCTAGAAATGTGTTGCAGTGGCTGTTAACCCTTTGCAAAACAACAACAACCCCAAATGGGAAATTTACAGATTTAACTGAGCCTGGCTCTCACACCAAGCTCTGTGAGTCTAGCACACAATATTTTGAAATGAAGGTTACCTTTGACACCTAGAGCCTGCCTGCTTGCAGTTTCCTTCTCCTCAGAGAATCACAAACGTAAATTGATTTGTTGTTACAAATACAAAGGGTAAATATACAAGTGGTCCCAGAGACCCCCGCTTCTGGGTGCCCCCCATCAGGGCTTTGGCCGATGCTAGGAATGCAGATATGATGATTCCACATTTTACAAGACTTAAAGGAAAAAGAGGAGCTGAATGGTTTGTCTGAACCTGTGTGAGAAATCTATGGGAGAGTTAGGAACTCATTACACTTCTTCTGAGTCCCAGATGCGGGTTGGTGGTACCTGACCATCCTTCCCTCCCTGGGTGCTCTCATGCACACACAAGTACACACCAGTTTACTACTGGTGTAGAGTGCTCCGTGCATTTGATGAGCTTTCTTAATTTAGGTTATAACAGAAACTACAGCAAATTCCAGACTGGACACATTCCTGCCCTTCCATGTTGTGAAAATCCTAGGGCACTGCAGCCTTTATACTAAGAGTCTTCGCCATCAGTGAAAACAATAAAGAAAAAAGAGGCCAAATCTGAGTTTCATCCCAGCTAGGTGAGATCAGAGTGCAGTTCAGCACACCTTCTGCAGAGCAGGATGCTTCAAAAGATATCAATCTTCTGTTTGTACTAGAGTATTTCTGCTTTGCCTTTGTTGTCTTATTTCTAGTGGTATGTGGAGTACAAAAGAATTTCAGGTATCAGCACATTTATGTTAAAAAAAAAAAATCATGCAAGGAATTGGTCTCTGGGTTTTTGCAGCTACACAGCTTACAAACGCACAAATCCACGTTAGCCAGATCACGCCACCAACTGTAAAGTGTACACACAAGCCATCAGAGAATTCTTTCAGATAGAGTTTTTATATCTGTCTACAAATATTTCCCGGTTCCTACCATAACAACATGAATTTATTATGTTTCAGTGATAACATCTGTCTAGCTGCTTCATGCAATGTAACATCACATTTTGGATTTCACTGACTTTACCCCGGCAATTCTCGGGCTGGCACCCTGTTAGAGGAGCACAGAGCAGAGGGCAGGCCAAGGACCTTCTCCAAAGAGGATTCACTTGGAATCAGCTTTGATAATTATCATAAGGTGATAATACGTGATTAGTGCTGGGGCACACCACCACTTCCACTGCCAACTCATAAACTCTCAGTTCCTGCACTGAGACAGTGCAGCCACACAGCCTCAGAAGCGAGGAATGATGCCATCTCACAAAGGAAACAAAGGAGAACACAGTTGCTCACAGTGGTGCAAATCCCATTTTCCTTTCTCTAAGCAATCTACTGTCATGGTTCAGCCCGACTCAGCAGCTAAAATACCACGCAGTCACTCACTCACTCCCAACTCAGCACTCCCTGCAGTGGGATAGGGAGGAGAATTGGGGAAATAAAAGAAGGCAAAAATGGGTTGAGATAAAAACAGTTTAAGAGAGCAACAGATGAAACAAAAACAGAGATGGAAAACAAACAAACAAAACAATAACAGAAAATACTTAAGCAGATAATTTAGATTACAATACCTCACAGTTGATCCTGGCACCCAGCTCCCTTCCAAGTAGCAGGAAACTGCCCCTTGGCACCATCTCCACTTTATACACTGAGCAGGGTGTCACAAGGTGTGGAACAGCCCTTGGGCCAATTTGGGTAACCTGTCCCAGCTGTTGGCTAATCGTAACCTACCCCAGCTGTGTGCCCAGCCACAGGTGCCAGCAGCTCCAGTTCCCCTCCCAGCTCAGGTGAAAATTAACTCTGTCCTAGCCAGACCAGGACATCCACTGTGAAGGGTATGTAGTGGCTATGAGCCTGACTTTAAAAGGATCCTGGAGTACAAAATCTGGCTATGGGTTTGAAAATCTAGAATTCACCTATGTGGAAATGCTCAGAGAGGTAAGGTAGTAAATCACTCTGGAAAGTACATACATTTCTCCCAAACTGGTCATCAGACTGAATGCTATCCTGGGATAAAATGACATAAATCCAAGGAAACTTTTCTGACCTACACAGCCAAGACAGCATTAAACTCCTGAAGTCAGGAAAAATGAAAGAACATGATTGTCACCTCTCCCATCCCATCTGACCTGACTGAGGATCCCATGCCAGGTGTCTCCACATCCCCTCAGTAGATCACATCTGTTGTCCTGTGCAACATCGAGAGGATCTGCTGGAATGAGAGAAAGCATTTAAACCTTTTTCCTTTATTCACAAAAGATATTCTATTTAACGACCCCCTTGCTGGGCACTGCCAGTTGGTCTTGTTTGCTGCTGTTTAGACATCGTGTTTGTTCTTTCTCTCTCATTTCAATAAAAAAGGCTGGAAAAATATTGCTGTGTCCTTCTGGTCCTTAGGTAAGCGAGATTGCATTTATGCTACCCTGAAACTCAGCACACTGACAACTGAAGGATGGATCTGCTGGCCCAGCAACTCCAAGTTTGTGCATTGGTTATTATTCCTCCTGATGAATTCACTTGGGGCATCTGCTCCTTGAATGCAAAGCTCTAGGGTCAGGACAAATGGAAAATGCATCACACGGTGCGTGACATGCTGTGAGTGCCAGAAATGAGCGCGTGTTGAGATATGTCCATAGGCAGCAGGATAAAGTCATTCATTTTTCTCCAAGTTGCTGCTGGAATTTCCTTCTAAAATCCTGTGTTTGCAGTAGCAATGGCTATTTGCAGTGAAATTTTTGAGTTTCTTGTATTTATTAAATATTGAGATTTAACAAGCTGAAATCACAGCTTTGTTCTAATTTTGATCAGTGGAGTTTTCAGCTCCCCATCTCCAATGTTCCTCGACTCTGCCCATTCCCTGCAGTCAGAGACCGGTCTCAGCAAGGAAACTGTTTTCCCAGGTGGAGCAGCTGAGTTTCCTTCCATTCCTTGAACTCCCCATTTGGGGTCTCCCTTCACAAGACACCCCTAACCAAGCCAGGTCCACACGCGTCTCAGCCACCCTCCCCATCCGCATCCTCGGAGCACCAAGAGCAGAGCCCAGGGCAACTCAGCTCTGCTGTGAGGGAACATGCAACTTTCTCTTTGTGCTAGAATCTTTCTCCAATTTGTTATCTCCAGGCAGCGCTCCTTAGCCTTGACATGAAAGTGCCCATCCTGTATCTGCATCACCAGACATTTTATATTTCTCTGCCAGACCTTTGTCTCTTGCCCCGCTATAGCTATGGTGTTAATGACGTCCCTATTTTCAGCCACAGAGGCGGCTGTCATTTAGGTTTTGTCAAGGAAATGACAAAAAGACCCAGTATCAAATTTGAAATATTTAGAAAGCCTTTCTCCAAAAAAAATGGGACTTAAAATATTGCCCTGATGGGAAAGCTAGCTGTCGTTCTCCCACAAACCTCCAGCCCAAATTTTCTGCAGAAATTTCAGGATCCCGATCCCAAAAAAAAAACCAGTTTGTGGTGTCTGGGGCCCTGGTCCTACCATGAAACATGTGCTGGCTGGTTCTGCGGGGGTTTTCTCCTGTCTTCGGAGAGAGAGGGAGGCATAGTTTAGTGTTATTTAGCTCATTGTCACAAGACAAGCAGAGAGACAGCTATTCTCACACAACCCACTAATCTTTCTAGAAGATGTTACATATAATTTGTTCGGCTTGCTGTTCTCCTGAGCTACAGGATGCTACATTCTCATTCAGCTTCTTTCATATTCAGATCCTAAAGCACCTTTTGAAGGAGAGGAACTGTGTTTCTAGCCACATTTGGCAGTTTGGATGGACATGCCAAAGCCTTGGTCTCAGCAATAGCTTCCCAAATGTGCAGGACGTGGGAGGCCGATGTGTGGATGGGTTGATTTGATCAAGGTACAAAGAGGCAGGAGGTCACTGTTAGTTTGGTGGTCTGGGAGAGGTACTGGTATCTGCTGGAGATGGGAGCAGAAGTCCTGTGCAGCCTGTTGGCAGCAGGAAGGAAGAAAATATCACGGCAGAAAGTGATGCCCATTGTCAAACCAAAGCAGAGCAGAGGTTGACTAATTGCATCAGTGCAGACTTCTGGGGTTCAGCAGCTGTGCATGGAGAGAGGGGGGGAATTTGTCACTGCCTCACTGCAGCCCCAAGCAAGACCCACCATCCCTCACCATCAACACACACTCAGGGCAACTCTTGTTCTCAGGACCCGTCTCCAGCTCAGCATTTCAGCTGAGGACAGTCAGCACTGGCACAATGGAGCATTTTATTTTCTTTCCCTTCATTTCATCTCCCCTGGGGTAAAAAAGTTGGGTTTAAAGACTGCTCCTGTTTGATAACTTCCCTTAACTATCAGCTAAATAATACATGAACACGGATCCGCCGTGCTGACTGATGACTCCCTCTGCTGACCCTGTTTTATTTTTATTGCTTGGCTCGGGCCAGTTCCTTCAAGTCCTGAATCATCAGAACAGAGACCTTGAGGTATTCCAGCCAAATCAATCCCTGGCCCATTGACATATTGCTTTACCTAACCAACCATACAACTTCGCTTTTCCCTGATAATTTCTCAATTAATTGCTTTTCAGCTCTTATTCGTTACAAGGTCAGGCTGTGACTGGGCTTCCACATTCCCATCTCTGATAAACTCTCCTGGTCCCCTAATCAGCTACAACTGGGATTTTAGTTCCATTAACTTATTCATCATCTAGACATTTTCATCTTGGGGAGCTTGACTTTTGATTGTATCAGTAGTATCTTCAATTATTTAAGAGGACTTAAAATTCCCTTGTAGCTAAAAGGAAAATGCATTTTGAGCACTGAGAATTGATGATATTGGACCAGTGTCTTTGGGACGTTCGTATGTGCAAGCCTGTGTTAAACGACTTGTGTGGCAAGAGCGTAAGAATTTGCTGCTGCTGAACATGTGTGTGCATGGGGCCGACTGTATTAAGATGTCAGATATAGGGGACTGACAGTATGCTGATGATTAGTGGCTTACTAATGCTAAATCACGCCTGAGATTCTGTTCCATGATGTCAAACATTGATTCAGTTTCCGTGGGAAGTTATGCAAATGCCAGAGCCCCTTGATGAGATCTGAAACTGAAATTGTTAGCAAAAAAAAAAAAAAAAAAAAAAAAAAAGTGTGTGCTCTGCTAGCAATACATCTTTCTAGAAAATCTTGAAGGTGGCTGCTCCAGGAGGGGAGTGGATTTTGAACATGTCCCCTTAGACAGAAGGTCTCGTAGGACCCTTCTTCACTTTGGTGCTAGTTGGGAGCCAAATCCTTCTCTTCTGCTGCAACCTTCTGTCTGACTCTGTGCTTCATCCCTGCAGCAGCTGGTCCAGTCCAAGGCAACAACCCACCAGTGCTACTTTCTACAAAATTAATCTTTTAACAGAAGCAGCAGTCTCTGTTGCACAATGAAATGTCCTCCACCCAGCTCTTCTCCATGCCTCGCTTCCCACAGTTTGCATCCAGTAAAAACTCATAAGTGTCTACAAGCTTCTCCCAGTAGGAAAACTGGTGGCAAAAACTAACAAACTGGCATCACCTGGGAAATGGTACCTTTCTGAACGGGGTGATGGGACCAAGGGGTCCGGAGGTCCCATCTTGCTCTTTGTCCCAGGTTCCCTGCAACACAGTTGACTGAAAACCACCTTCCAAGGATGGTGCTGGGGGACCCTTTTAGATCATCTGAGTGCTCTACGCTCTAAAGAATATCCATAGGGAGAGGTCAAACTGTATTGACAGACTTTCTAAGAAGAAAAGTTAGTTTAATATTGGCAAGACAAGACTTGCTGCATATTTAAAAGGAGCCTCTCCTTCCAGGAAATGTGTGCTCTGGTCTCAGTTTCCTTTCTGTAAAACGCAGGTGATAGATTTTAATGCTCTTGATTTCATTGCAGACTGCAGAATTATGGATTTTTCTTGCAGAGCCCTATGTTCACACTTTTGAGTTTAAATTTTCAGCATTTATTCAAAGAGAAAAGCCCACATTATTGCTGAGAAGGGCTTAAAAAAGATTAAAAGCAGAAAATGGAAAAAAATGTCAGCAATAGGTATCACATTATGATGAAGGAAAATGCAATACGAACTCTGGAGCGTTGCTTGTTTGCTTTTTCCCCAAAACTGTAATAACCCACCCATCCCTCTGGAAAAACTCTGTTCTTTGGTGCCCTTTCTCGATGCAACGGCATGGAGGACCTTTCCAAGGTCTTCGTTGCTCCCTGTAAATTATGTACCAGAAGGCACCAACGCTTGGAGGACGTGAAGAAACTTACAGTTCTCTCTCCGCCCGTTGCTAGGATTCACAGCTCTATCCCACCACTTTCCGGGGCTTCGGCTCCTATTTTGGCTGTAGGAAAAAGAAGGAAACCGTGTTGCTTCCAGGCTCTCTGCATCAGGCTCCAGCAGATCCAGCGCCAACCCTTACGATATTGCTACAGTCAGACATAAAATCTTAATGCATGATAGTGCCTTGAATCTTACATTCTGCTGAAAAAGGTGAGTCCCCAGTAGTAAATGAAATATTAAACATTATTAAATATGAAACAGCTAAACCTGGATTCCATTAAAATGAATCTTTCATAGTTTTCCTGTTGTTTTTTTTTTTTCCTTTCCCTTTTTTTCCCAGGGAGCACAGTGATCTCATGAGCTTTTATGTGTCCTTTTAAAGACAGAAAAATCACAGGTAATTTAAGCCTATTCTATTCAGATTTATTTTAGCTGGAAAACAAATCAAGGCTGTGAAAATCACTCATGGTCGCATCTATCTCACTGAACTCTTCAGCAGCCTGTATCAAAGGCTCACCTAAAGACACTGTTGTAATGCCTGCTGACATGTGCCACCTATTTAGAAATCCTGTTCCCAGTTACACACTCCACTTTCATTTAGAATGGCTTTAATCTTCCACAGTACACTAAGAAAACCCCCTCTTTTCATATTCTATAGGATACATTTTGAGCTGGTTTTGTTGCTCCCGCAGGTTTTCCGGGAGTTAAACTGTGTGACTTAAGTGAGTGCTGAGTTGTGAGCTGGCAACCGGGCGTCTGAAGGAATATCTGCAGGAAAATACTTAAAATTTTATAAAGCTGCTATTACTCTGGGATGGGCTGACCATACCAACGTGACTGAGGTTATGACTGCACAGATAGCACTGGGTGGTCAACAGCATAAGCCATTACTCAATATTTTTTTTGCTATATTTTGTGACTTTAAAACTTCTACTTCAAAATTCATAAACATACCAGCATCTGCACAGGTTGGCTGAATCTCTGGTGCTGAAACAAACACAAAGGTGTATAATTTTTCTTAGATATATTTATGTCCTCACATTCAGAACTTAAGCCCTCTCTGTTACTATTAACCACTGTATTTGAACAGGACTGATAGAAATTTTTGAAAGAAGATGGGAAAGAGTGCTTGGCCTTGCTAAGAGGGTCCCAGGGCCTGGTTCTGTGTGAGAGAATCATTGCTGAAGAAAGCTGGGTCTGGTGGAAGATTGCGTTTCCAGCACACACCTTCATCCTTGACTCTTCAGGTTGCTGCGTTATAGTCTCCAAAACGTGCAGGAGTTAATTTATCAGTCTACAAACACACTTTTGGACTGGAAGGCAATAACTACTAAGAAAGACGAGCTAAAATAGCACAGAAAGTAGAAAGCCATTCATTATTCATGACTACTGTTCCATTTTGTGCAAAAAGCTGCCTTCTTTGCTTTCCATTTTGCTTTCCTTAGGTCACTTCCAAAGCTCAGCAAAGCAGGAGATGTAAACGGCCTACCCACCACAGGATCTCGTGCTCATGACTCTGCCGGTTCGTTCGTACCCTGCTGGGTTTCACATCTCGCCGTCCAGAAAAAAGAAGTCAGTTCTGCAGCAAAGTGGGAGAAATTATGCTCTTCCACGTCTCAGATTCTTGTACCATTTTGCAGATTTCCAAAACAAAATAAAAAGAGCAAACTGTATGAGGTTATCGTCTGTGTTTAAAAACCAGCGTTCTCTTTTTCGCGTGCTTCGACTTCAGCTGAGATGGCAAAAGCATCCCACCAGCAATGGCCTTCTCGTAGCCTGACCAGAAGCATACGCTCTTGGTCTGGTTTTGTAAGGGCTTTCTATGCCTACTTCTGTCCTGACACCCTTGGGATGGAGAGGAACAAATCCCAACTTTATCATTAATTTATTTTAATGAACTGCCGTTGGCCAGCTCATGTTTTCACCACAAAGATTTGCCTCAGAGCAACAGAAAACATGCTGTAAAGCACTAGGAAGCTTAGACACAAACATGTCAAATAAGTGATCCACATGTGAGTAGATAGATGTGACATTTAGTAATCATCTTTCTTGGACAAAATGGGGCATTGCTGTCACTTTAAGTAAATCTCAGTCAAATTTCTGGCATTTTACCGTAGGGGAAGCAGGAGGCATAATAGTAAATTTCTCTTTAAAAAATACAAAAGATCAACCTTGGGAAAAAAAAAATGGTTGCCACAATTTAAGGTGTAATACCTCATCCTAGCTTGGCCATCCGTTTTCTTGCTGCTGATATCAATATGTCACCCCTCATGTTTACTGATGTTTGCTTTATAAATTACTTTTCCTAGCTGTCAGAATAACTGTCACCAGCATCTCTTCCCCCTCTTTGCCTCTCATCGCCTTTAATAAAGATTAATATCTTTGAGGTTAAGTAGAAAGATCAGATACTACGTAAATGACACCCTAGGTCTGATATTTAAACAAGATGAACATGTAATTGCTGAGATTATGTGAGCAAATTGGGTAATTCCTAGCCTAAATGAACACAGTTGGCTTTTGCGGGGTCAGTTAATACAAGTGTGCGTTCAAACGAGCTGTGTATTGTGCAGACATTTCGCCTTCTGAAGGTTCACCCATTGAAGAACTGTAGATGTTCAAAGCAAAAATTGGTGAGTTTAGATTCTACAGCTTCTCTGAAGTACTGATATGTTTAAAAGACATGCAGAATAGGGATTTTGTAAAAATATGGCACATCGGTTTTCCATATTTATAGTCTACCAGTGACTTCTATATTAAACGGTTTCAGTCTATGAGTCCAAACAAGATTTTTCAACCTGTCATTCCCGCTGCTCAACCCTGTATATGAAATGCTAAACATGTTCTGTCTGCTTTGTACGTCTTCCTTGACAAACACCTGGAGTAATGACTCCAGAATGAAAATTTAGCTGGCAATTTTACGGATGAAGCACGAAACAGTTATTTTGGCTTTGCAATGCTAAGAGTAGTGAACACACATTTTGCTTTTAAGTTGCAAGATGTGATTTGGAAGATGCAGTGGAATAGATCATGGACTCTTCACGTAAGCCATGCTCCAAGTGCTTCAAGTAAGGTTTGCCTGAACTGCAGGATCAGACTAAAATATAGGATCGTACCTATGGACCAAAAACTATAAGATCAGACCAAAACTGCTGTAGAGATCAAACTTAGGCTTATTTTTCTAAGCACCACCTTTGCTGTAGATGTAGGATGGTCTTGTGGTTAAGAGTGGAAGATATGAGGCTAGTAGTCCAACTTAGAAGTCCAACTTAGACAGTTTCCTGCAGACCCCCCTGCCAGGCTATGTGGATCATATCAAATAAAGGAGGCAAACACCTTGAAAGGGACTTCAGCACTACTTCCTGACCTGTTAAGCTGAAATCCTTTACTTTTGACACTCCAACTTTGGATGTTAGAGCTCTTTAATACCTATGGCAATAATTCCGTGTATCCTCGGAGTTATGGAAGTTTTGACATGCGTGAGCCACTCAGTTTGTGGTTTGTGCTTTCGCCCCGTTGAGAACTTGCACACAGAGGCTCTTCCACTCTCTTCCAGCCATGTCTGCTGGGATTCCTCTGGATGTGGTGGAGACCAGGCGCAAGGCGCTGGAGACCTAGGTGCTGCTGCTGCGTGGGAGGACCCAGACCCACCACCCTGCGTGTGGCAGTGTCTCCTTCTCTAGCTTGGTGGGTATTTTGGACATGTGCATGTGTATGTGTGGTGGTGATCCGGCTCCTCTCTGTCCTGCCTGGTCAAGAAGCACCCCTGGAAATGGAGAAAAACCTACGGACTCACTGGATCAGGAACAGAGAATGAAAGAGGTTGTGGCTTTGATGAAGACCTTTTTTTAGGAATGAACCATTCAGTTCTGTTCTGTGCTTTATCCAGAGGCAGTTTGACATAAATTGTTAGATTTAACTCTTAAACTCTGAGTAAAACCCTCCTCCCAACGTCAAAGGCGACATCCCCATGGGCGCCCATATCGCAGCCTCCTCTTTGAGCAGGCACACGTCACTGTGCCGCGAACACCAACCCAGTGACAGCCACCGTTCCCTGGCTCCGCAGGGATGGGGCTGCTCCAGAGGCAGATCCCACACCAAGGGCACCGGCAGTGTCCTCAGCATCATATAAAACCTTCCAAACACTGGCAAGCTGCAAAAGAAGTCGTGGGTACCAAAAGCCAGTTCCTGAAGGGAGAATTTTGTATGTAATTTCTTTCCAGTGCACCAATAAAACCATTGTGCTGGGAAGATGACTCTGAAACTGCCTTTTGTTGTGTTTTGTATGCAGTTGGATTTTATATCTGTAATAGTCACCAGGTGACTTTATTTCTAGGAACTAGATTATTTTACAATAAAAGAAAAGACTCTCTGATCGGTATTCTAGCAATCATATTAGGATGAAAAACCACATCTAAACATTCCAGGAATATTATAATAAGTCCAGAGTCCAGCTTAGTTTTGATTCACAGGAGTTGATATTTGCAGCATTTTACTGTACGGCACTGGTTCTCTTATAGATAAAATTGTTTCTTTCAACTATAACTAACTTGATTCTTCATGTAGCAGGATCTGAGACCAGCAAACCACAAAGAAATTTTACGCTGCAGACTGCAGCGAGCAGCGGTATCTCTAGCAAAGGCATTAATTTACAAAATGATGGATGTGCATATTTATTTGCTCTGTGACTTCCATGTCAGGTTTGTCATATTTCCTCAAATTACTAGTTAAACCAAGGTTTTCTGTTTTGTTTTGTTTTTGTGTCTGCTGAAGCCTGCAGGCTCAACATACCTTATAAAAATCAGGCTGTAATTTATCTGCTCCATAGATCATGTGTAACAATAATCACTCTGGAGTCTGCGCCGGGTTCCGATGCCTGGCTTTGTTGGAAGAGATGTATGAAGGGAACAGAAAGCTTCTCGATTTTCATACTCTGTAATAAACCTGAAATATGGAGAGAAGTGAAACACGGATTTAAATTAAAGCATGGAATCATGACAAAGAAGGAATACAGAGAAATATGCGCACGCCCAGACACATATTGTGCAATGACACAGTGTTATTTCTCTTGCCAGATGGACTTCTCCGAGTTACGTATCCTATATGTCACGTACGTGTAGCGATCGAACTAGCGAAATGATTTTCATTCTGAACTCGGACTCATCACAGCGGTGCATATCTTAACTTGTCTTTTCCAGGAAAAAAAAACTTCGCCAACATGAAAACGTGTGGACCCCCAAACGGGTTAATATTCGCAGGCGCCACAGGCAATAGCTAAGTGATAGTTCACACTAAATTCACTGCTCAGCATTAACACTTTTTCACATACATATGGGCAATTTTGGAAAGGCCATGAACAAATTTCGGAATTTTTTTGTAGATGTTTCCAAAAAAAAAAAAAACCCAAACAGCAGGCTACAATTCTTAGCTGAACAATCCAACTGTATAAAAATGGAAAATGGGTAGAAAAACTCACTGGAGATTGGTGTAGCTTAAATCCCCCCCACACCCACATACACCCCTGGAAATAATATTAATATTTTGAAATATTTTTTATTGCCCTGGGTGGGCAGCTCCTCCCACAGCTGAATTACTTTTTGCAAGGTACTGCTCTCCCCGTTTTGTGTATGGCAATACGAAAAGAATATGTGATTCATCTTGCAGATGTTAGGAAAGCACCTCCCCATCTGGAGATGTGAACTGGGTGCTGGAGGTTGCACGAAGGCGCTGGCCAGGGCCACGCGTGTCCTTTGTCACAGCACGGGTTAATAAGCATTGAAGTGCTGTCACCACCGGCCCCGAGGAAGCTGAGCACCGGGAAAATATTTCTGGTCCGCTGGCCGTAGGCACACAGAGCGGCAGCGAGGCCCCAGCATTGAGAACAGAATGTGATGTTAAAATGAATTAATTCTCTGCAATGCACTTTGTGGGAGAGATGCAGCCCCGTTCTCACTGCAGGAAGGGTACATTCTCCTCATCCCAGGTATGGGGACCGTATGGATGAAAACACATCTTGGGAGGCACTTTCCAAAAGATCGCGGTCTTTTTTGTCTGCAGTCCAAGTTACAGGGCAAATCTGATTCTGCCTCTAGCTCCCCAAAGTCTCTCTTGCCTTTTTTTTTTTTAAAAATACCCCTAAATTGCAGTGGCATCATCATTAAGAGATCCAACAGAAGCCTGGAAGAAAAGATTAGCACATAGCAGAATGACAGGGCTGCTAGGAAGGGGAAAAAATAGACAACATCAGTGCAATGTACCATTAAAAGTATGGAATGACAGCTGACAGTTGGTCTGTGATGGAGTGATTCAGCTAAATGGTAAACAGAAGGGCAAATTCTGATCTCGCTTATGCCAACATAAACCTTGGGTTGCAGAGGAGCTGCTTCGCGTCTCCGGTACCAGAGCTGAGCCCATAAAAGCTGTGACTCAGCCAGATAATCTCTGACAACTGTTAGCGCCGTGGTAAATATGGCAACGCGGCAGGCTGGGAAAGAAACTAAAAAAAGTTTCACTTCCACACTTCCAAAACGAAATGTTTCAGAGGTTTTTTTCATCAAAACAATATTTAAAATCTTGATAGTAATAACAGAAGTGGTTAAGGAATGTCTAGGTAAAACATAACTTTTTTTTCAAGATGAAATATTTTTATTAAGGCCAAATTAATGTGGTTGCTGAACCAAGGAGTTGAAAAGTCAGTGATTCCTGTAACTTCGGTCTCTCCGGATCAGACCTGGCGGGCACTTCACAGAAGGGTTGGGGGCGATGTCCGCATGAGATGGGCAAGGAGAGATTTTTGAAAGGAGGTATTCGCTAAGAAAATCTTTAGCATTTCATTTAACTTCAAAGAAGGGATCCCATCTAAAACATATGTTCCCCTCTTTGTGTGGGCAGGCGTGCAAACACTAACGCAGGACCCAGCAAACTGCAAATTACGGCTGAAGCCTTATGGAAGCCCGAGCTAAAACTCTCCCATCGTGCCTGCTGAGCTTTCCTCACGATAAAGCCGTCTGCTTTCTGATTTTGGCACCAGGATGTCTGAAACTCCAAGGGACGGATTTGGCCTGTCCTGCCTCCTGGACTGCCCGAGACCCCTTCTCCCTTCACCCATCGGCACCATCTGGCACCGCATTATTTGCGTTCGGGAAATCACAACCTAACAAACTACCGGGATGTGAATGTGCGTCATATTGCTTTGGTGATTAAAGGAAGAAATCCTCTTTTTTCTGCCCGTGGTTTATCTTTACAGTGTATTGGTATTTTTACTGCAGTCCGCCTAGTGCCTGGTTTCACTAGCGAGCTACAGCAGTGTCTGCAGAACTAAAAATAAGCCATTTCTCATGGAAAATGTTACATTTTTCAGCTTCTCGCTGGTTGGGAAGGCAGCTATGGGCGGAGCTGTGAAAATCTGAAGTTTACTTCTGATGTGGATGCAAAGGTTGGGATGTGCACCTGGAAACCCTTCCTCTTTGGTGGGAAAGGCTGCGAGAAGGGGCTGTCCCGCGGGGAGGCTGGCGGCTCCTGAGCCCGGCTGGAGGGAGGGGAGCAGGGCTAGTGTGTGTTTGTACCCGCTCACATCACCTCCTAAGGCTTTATGAAATTTGGGATCACTCAGGGTGATGTCAAGTTCTGGAGAAAGGTTTTTGTGTTAAGCAGAATGAGCTTCTCACGAGAGCCTGACTCAAGGTGGCAGTGAAAATGGGTCTAGGAAATAAAGCCATGCAGAAGTATTCACCTTACAGGAAAGCCACCAAAAAAATATGGATTGTGGAATTACTCTTTGCTGAGGTGGGAATTCAGATTTTACTCCTTTTATTACTTTATATTTCTGGTGTCATTACAGTGTACACAAGCAGATTGTTCCCCAGCTACAAACACAGTTGCAGTGAGATGCTGCAGTTGAAAAGAACAAAACAGGCAACAGTTCAACATTCTCAGTTAAGATAATTACATTAATATTAAAGCATATTAATTTCAGTTTATTTTACAAATACTGTACTAGGAAACTAGCTTTCAAATTCACACCTCACCAAATGCTTTTCAACAATGATTTGTTTCATTAATTTTATCAGCTGCATTCCTTTTTTTTTTTTAATAGCACGTTCTTTGCTGAGAGACATTAATCCGTGACAGAGCACCCTAAAAGTCTGCGCAGGGAACCAGGCTGATAAATGTTGGTGTACAGGCTACCCAACACTGTCAGTTTTTCAATTTGCAATGTAGCTGCGGCATATAATACATTTCTGATTTTTTAATTTTTATTTTAAAGAAGTCTTGAAAAATTTCTGTGCATATTTTCTCACTATTTTAACACACATATGAGTCCTCAACATTCAAATGTCAAGTTATGTGTGATATGGGTTAGGTAACAAACCCTAGGGTATTATTTTTAGAATATCTATAAAAATAACTAACAGTTTAAAATCAATGTCTTAGTCAAATATTCAGTGCTGAATTAGTTCTTAGTTGAATTCAGCTCACCATTTCCAAGTTTCTCACTAATAAATACAAAATGCTAATGGAAAGTGAACAGGCAAATACTCTGCATATGCTCGATTGACCTTATATTCAAAATGCAAAAGTGCCTGTGCCAGGTGTTTGGTTGGTTAAAAAAAAGAAAGAGAGTGAGTTACTGCTTACACCTGACCGAAAAAGAGAACAGTGCACACATTGTGTAAAATATTTTCTTTAAAATCTTGGGTTCATAAAGTGTCATGGCCTTCTCTATCACAGTGAGAGCAGAGATGAGTAGATGACACGAAATCTTGGTTCTGATTTTGATCCAGATTCATTCTTACGGAGATAACTCCTCATTTCTGAGGGATATTTTGCTCCTGAGTATTGCAATTTTACCTCAGTGCCCTTTTACCCATCGCAGAGGACGTGGGTGGAAAACTGGCACAAAGGAGCCACGACCAGTACCCTCCAGTGCAGCCAGCTCTGGCTGAGTTCTGCCGGCACATAGATTATTATTTAACTTTAGTGTGCCAGTAGGCTTTGCGTGCCATCCTGACATGACCACACACACCGTTACACCTCCCAGATTATAAACTCCTCCCCAAAAGGAGTGTGTAAAGCCACGGCCAGGTTGGAGGTCTGCAGAACCTTCTTCCAGGTAAGGCCAAGCCCTGGGACAGGCTGAAATAACTGCCCTGAGCAGAACGCCAAGCTGCTTTAGCTTGGCACTTCCCTGCCAATTTGCTGTGAATGCTCCACTAGATGCTGAATTCCCCTGCTAAAAACTGGAGATGGAGCTAAAATTCAGGTCTTGTGATCAAACCTCTTTGTGCTGTGCTGACTCTCGCGTCTGGCGAGCACTGCCGGCTATGAATCAGTGTAGGAATGTCAATAGTGGGCCATTACAATAAAAAATGGGTGCAGTTACATTCCCTCCCCTCCTCCCAGGTTGCTTGGCCAAATTTCTTTGTCCCTTCAAATGTAACTCAAAACCAATAAAGCCAATACGTAAACCAGTTTACTAGACCCTGTCTCACCCCTTGGCTTGCTTAAACCAGGCAATGCTGTTGAGTTAAACCATGACATGAGCCAGTTTACCTTCACATCTTTCACCAGAGTAGGCAAAGAATCCTATTTTTCATATTTCTTTTCTCTGGACCTTGGCCAGCTGCATAGAGGTCAAATACATCAGGCTGGGTCTAAACTACAGGAAAAAAAAATGAGCTGCATTTCAACCTTTTCCTCTAGCAGAGTGACAATATAATTCATGTTTATATTCCTGCCTTTGCCACCGTCCTGCTGTTTGACCTTGGGGAAGTCACTTCATCTTTTTGGACCTTCATTTCTCCTCCAGCTCATTTCTTTTCTATTTAGACTAATATGGGGCAAAACCAGACTAATATGTACGGGGCAAAACGTGGCTTACGCCGTGCACTTGCATTGCTACTACCTTGAGCATCCATCTCCTAGGTCTGGGCTCTCAGGCAGAAGCTAAGGAAAATAATATCAGCACAAATTCCAAGCTATGGGATAAACATAAAGCAACGTGCTGTCTCCGTGCATGCACACATGCTGTGCATTTTCAGTATTCCTCACATGTTTAAGATGACTCAGAAGAATTTGTTCCCAACCACCCAAATTACCAGGCAGCCTCTTTCACGCAAAGGAGCGCAGTGCCCACCAACTGCCACGCAGGGGGAAAAGCAAAAGGCTCGCTCTGCGCTGAGCTGTGATTGAATTTGTTCAGCTGAGACCAGGGGCTGAGAAAACTTGAAATGCCTTTGTTTAAGCGGATCTCCCACTTTTAGGGAGATGTTTGGCTGTCTTCAGATCTAATTTCAGGATCCAAACACTCCAATTTCCCCATAAGAATGTGTTCAAACACCGCCTGACTGCTATTCTTCTCCCTTGCTGCAGAGCTGGGAAGTCATCGCGTCTGAAGGGGACTCATTACAAAGTTGACAATTTGCCCCTTTCCTTCAAAAAAACTCAGCAGAGCTTCATTCCTTTCAGCCCACACCGACTCTCATCCGAAGCCTTCCCTGCTGCTCTTGAGAAACCTAAAATATCCAAACTGTGGGATTAAACCCGTCCTCGCCCCCTCCAAACAAGCAAACCAGTAGCAGAAGAGGGAAGAAATGATCTCTGCGGTACAGCAATGGATGTAAAGAGCATATATGTTAAGCATTAGCACAAAAAAAAATCCTGACTGCCCACACCACCCTGAAGTCAGAAGGAAATAAAGGGAGAAATAAAGGGGGACTATGGAGGTGGGGAAACGGGGCAAGAGTAAGAAAGACAAAGTGCCACTGCTGAGAGAATTGTGTGTCCACTGCGCGTGAGCGCTCGCAGAGCCCTGTCCAGACTAGTTCACCACCTTACTCAAGAATTCCACTCCCAGTCGTTCCCGCAGGGAGTCCCCTGGGATCCAGTTCGCCCGTGCACCCGGGGCGCAGGGGTCCCACCGGTGGGTCCCTCTGTTGCGCTGCGTTCTGCCAGGCAGGAAAGCCATCGGAGAGAGGACGGACCAGACCCAGCAAACCCCTTCTCTTTTGGAGCCCGTCATCTCCTTCATACCCATCGCTTATTCAGACATCCGTTTCTCCCCATTATGACTATTTGCAAAACAAAGCCAATTTTTTTTTTTTTTTAATTATTATTATTTTATGGTTTGGGTATCCCTGGTCTGGAAGGAGTTAAAATAATTATCTCCTCGGATGTCCACAGCAGCACCACATCCCCGCTGTGCTCCATCAGAGCTGCTGGGGCAGTGGCGGTGACGACTTCGCCTCCGCGCGTTGCAGCATCGCGCAGTGCCCGACTGCTGGAGTTTGCTAATTTGTGTGTTTTCACTCGAGGCCTGCTGATTCAATCATTTTAAAGACGCCCATTTCTTCCAAGCCAGGGATTTTATGACTCTAAGGATTAGAAGCTGTTATCCCAACAAACCCTGGAGCTCTATATATTCTGATTTTATGGTAAGCTTCACTAATAAACTGTTTAAAACATATGCTAATTGTGTTTATTGTATTCTTTAATTATCATATGTATCATTAAAGATGTACTATCCCGATTGGAATTCTAATACCTAATGCCCTCTTTTTTTTTTTTTTTTTTTTTTTTTTCTTTTGTACCGTTGCACAGTACTGCATTACTTTTTTTAAAAAAAAAAAGAGAGGAAATAGGGAGATATATATTTTAACAAGGAAGCCTGTTTTCAATTTTCATTGTTTATTTAAAAGTAGAGTCTTTGAATTTAATTTGAAATCTCTCTCCTGAAGAAAGGCAGGCAGGGAATGACATAACAAAACATGGCATTCTGTCTCTATGCATTTTATTCCTTAATTTATTTTTTAAATATGCCTTCCTATAGTCTATTATGCTTAGTTTTCTGTTTTCAGACCGCTCAAAATGATAATTTGCGCAGCCGAGATGGGTTACCAAAGATCAGAATAATTGTCCCCTCATTTTTGCTATAGCTCATTATTCTTATCATACGTACGCACACTCACATACACACCACAGCACGTGCATGATAAATAAGTGTATTATGTATATGTACACACACCCATGTATACAGATGTATTTTCTCACTTCTTCTTGTGCCAATTTCTCTCCAATTAATTAAGAGTTGTTTTTCCTAAAAGGAGATACCGGTTGTCCCATACATTTCACTATTTTGAAGGCTGATCTTGATCCTGAATGTGGTTTTATTCTGCTCCTTTAAAATGAGAGCTGCCTTGCATAATAAAATCCTCATATTTCCACTCACACTATATTCCTCTATACTGACCTGCTCCCAACAGCCAAAGCATCTCCCAGCCCTGTTCTCTGTCGATTGCAACGGCCTGCCCCAATTCCTCTCTTCACTGTTTTGATTTATTTATTTTTTATTTTTCATTTTTCCACTTGGGAAAATGAATTGACATTAACATCAGGGCATTTCGCTCCCTGCTTAAAAAAAAAACAGCAACAAAAAAATCCAAGCGTTTTTCAGCTGCACAAGTCAAGGAAAAGGAATGAGGGGAGAAAGACGCATGTGCAGAGGGATGGGTCCTCGGCCATCAATATCGCAGATGAGAATAATAAATATCTGCAGACACACGCCAGCACAACCTGGGCACGCGCATTTATCACGAGCTCCTTCTTCCTTTCCGCTGGCTCGTACACGCTCGTGTGCTCCAGCCTAGATCTTTAAAGTTCTTTTTTTCTCCCATGTTTAAGGGACATCCTGAGAAAAATGTGAATATCCCAACAGAGTTCTGTCTGGATGCAAAGGAATGAAACTACTGAGCTGCTTCGCTGCTGGTGTAGCAGGGAATTTGCCCTCAGGAATTTATCAATCAGACTTTTTTTTATTTTATTTGGTGAAGAATGTTTCCTTTAGGTACCAGATGCTAATAGCACATCATGAATGAAACTCCTTCTGCAAATTGAAAAAAGTCATTTGCATTCACTCATTCAAAACACCACTCAAAAGTGGCGACGCTGCTCTGTGCTAAAGTTAAAAATCCCAACTCCAGGCAAAAAAGAGCGTCTCCTTGGGTACCCAGGCCATGATAAAACCATGGGATTTGGATTCTGATAGAGGTCTTTAATACATATGTTAAATAAATTTATCATTGGGCCAAAAATAATTTTGAAACCATACAATTTTGGTTTCTAAATAATGGCAACCAAGAGCCTACAGTACCCCTGTCACACCATACAGAGCGTAACGTCGGGCAGATTCCCTTTGCAGGGGTGCCGGGTGGATTTGGAATAAGCTGGAATTTGGAACACAGACGTGTTGTCACTTTTCACTCACTGGGATCGCTGAGGCCGTTGTCAATCAGTTGGCCTTTTTGGGGATTTAGCCGCTGTGTGCTTGCTGGTTTGACAGCCCAGGCGCGGGCGCAGTCCACGCTGCGGGAAGAAACGGCAGATTGTAACTTGTCAGAATAAACCTATCGCCATGAGAGACATCTCAGCCACGTGCAGCCCAAGCTTGACTTTATCCGGGCTTGCACGGGTTTAATATTTCACCCCAGCACACGGGATGCTGGGGAGACCACGTCTCCTCCGCCTGCACCAGCCCAGCCCTTGCTGCAGCCCTGGAAAAGATCGCTTTGCACAGCCCCAAACAAATTAAAGCTTCGCCCTCTCTCTCTATTCTATTAATGGATTTTATGCTGCTGTTTAAATGACGCTGTTTTCAAACAGGAACGCATTTGAATGTCAGAGTGTAGTACCCAAATATAAATGTCAAGACCTCTGTACATCTCTGGCATGTAGGAACTAATTTAATCATCTCGGCAAAGCGATTTCGGTTCAGACAATCACTTTGTTCGAGTGGAAGGGTTATGAAGAGAGCGCACAGTCACAGGAGAGTGCTTACACACTATTTAGGGCCGTGCTTTTTTCTGAAAAGCAAAGCAAGAGAGCATTTCTTCATGAGTGGAAATTCTCAGCCCCTGCCCAGCTGACAGAAACTGGGGTGGTTGTACCTGGGGCTCAGAAGAATGACGCGTGGCACCAAGGCATATTGAATTTCATTTACTGGGAAAATATGGAGGGAGAAAAGTGATGGAAAATAATTTTTTTTTTCTCCTATGATTGCAGAAAAAAGGACAATCTTGTGAAATGTAGGACGCCCGGTCACTGTGCGCTGCGCGGCTCCCTGAGTGGGTGATGCCGCCGGCTGCGCGCAGAGAGAAAGCGAACGCGGGAGCAAAACCAGTCGCAGTTTCGCATATGGACTGTGGGCCTCCTTCTTCTAAAATTCAGCTTGGATTGTTCCGTTGCTCCTTTTTACATGTCGCATTTAAAAAAAGGCAAAGGCAGTGCAGGCAGGATTTTTTTTCCGAGGGATAACGGCCGAACAGGACGAGCAGAACGAGCTGCTTCTCCATAGGGGCCAGCTACCCACAGCAGTGACGATACTCAGCTGTAACCTGCGTCTTCAATCTGTCTGAGGAGGAAGGAAAGTTCCTCCTAAATTTCTGGGGGACTTTGGATCGGCTCCAGGCGATTGCTGTACAAAATTGGGGTTTTGCATTGGGCTCATCAGCGGGAGCACAATGATTGTAAGGAAAAGAGCAAGAAGCATAGCACCTCCTTTCTGGGGTTTCTGGAGGATCAGAGAGGCTTACGATGAGCTAGCATCATCGGAGAAAGATGAGAAAGAACAAGGGAAATGATGGATGAGAGTCTGGAGGCTGGGCATGGGGAATGGGATCGTGGAGGTGACTGCAAGGATGGCTGCGGACAGTAGATTTCATAAATGAAGGACAAACATCGATCCAACTGGTCCACATGTGTGGGGAACGTTTGCCAGTGTCCTTTCCCTGAGTGTGCCGTTGCCTCCCAAACCACCACCTGGCAGTTTCCACGGGAGCCGACCCAGCTCCCGATGAAGTCACTGGGAATAAGCAGGGATTCGGTGCTGATTGTGTTTGCCTGTCTTGAATTTAAAACTTTCAGCTCTAATTCTGTCTTCACAACTAGCAGGATTAAAAAGTTAGAACTAAAATAATTTTGCTAGGGTTTCAAGCGCCCCCAAACAAAACCAGCTAAAAGAATAATCAGAAGTACAATCCGTTTTTGAGAGCTCTAGAGAAAGAAGCTTAATTTGTGGGATTACTTGTTACAATTAGATGCAGTATAGATGATATCAAATTATATTAACAGCTCGAACATTTTGTAAGTGCTAGTATGAAAACTGCCCAGCCTTGATAATGAAAACATGCGCAAGCCAGCTTTGTAAAACAATCAAAAATCAATCTGACATGTCAAGCTGAACGTATCAACTAGAGTTTGCTGTCAGAGGGTTTTCTTATGAAGTGCTGTCAACAGCCAACGACATACTTGTCTTATCTGTCCGGCTCCGCTAAGTGGAAAGATTTATCTCTTTTTTTTTTTTTTTTAACCCAATAGAAGAGAAAGGAAAACCAGGAAAATGTAAGGCACAGTAATTCATCTCAAGTATCCTGAAGGACAATTAGTAACAAAGGCTAGCGGTGGTAAGCCTGCTCTTTGGTGTGGTTTGGAGATCTGGGGCTGTAATTATTGAGCCGTCCTGCTGAATAGCACAATCAGGGCTTGACGGCTGCGCAACCGAGCGCCGGTGGGACGGCTGGAGCTCTTCTGTAAATGAAACGTCAGGCTGGGGGAAAAGAGGGCCATTGTGTTTACCCCCGCTTTGATTAGCTTTTAGCTAACCAGGAATTTTCAATCGATGCAAGACGTTTTAATGGTGTTGTCAGGATCTTTCTTAGTAGGAGGTTGAGATGATAGAGAGGGAAGGAGAAAGGCTCTGGTGAGGAGGATGAATTTCCCCCACGCTGTGCAGGTGCGAGGGAACGGTGTGTGTGTATCCAGCCCCGCTTCCCAGCAGCGAGGCTCTTTCCGACCGGAGAGCGGTGCTGGGCACTGGCAGAGCCGCGCTGGAAGCAGCCGCCTGGGATGGCAGCAGCGGGACCATGGCTCAGCCGTGGCGTGGTTTTGCACCCAACTACACATTTTTCTGCCCAAAGGTCCTCAAGCGTCCCTCCTCTTGCTCCCTTGAGCACGGCTCTTCCTTTTTTGTAACCTCAGGGTTTGTCTCTCTTCCATTGTATTTTCACCCTTTTTCCCCATCTCTCTCAAAAAAATAACCTTCTCCCTTGCAGCACCAAGCCCAAGCTTTGCAGCCTTCCCTTTAAACTCCCGCCTAACTGCTCACGGACACATCTCTATTCTTGTCATGTCTTACTTCCTTCTCTCACAGCAGAAATATTTATCAAATTGTTCTTCAAACCTGCCTGTAGCTTTCCTTCTCCCTTCAGTTTTCCCAGCACTGCTCCTTACATTGCAAAATCATTTTTTCCTCTGTGCGCTGAATGAACGTTCAAACTCGAGCCAAGGATGTTCTGGGAGAGTTTCATCAGTGTGTGTCCAGAGATTAGGGACTCTGCTAGATTTTTGTTGTTACTCAAAGGTATTTGCTAATCCTGCTTTCTCACCGGTTGCAAATATTCCCGACTCAGTGGGGCAGGGACAGGTAAGCAAAGTGCTTTTGTTTGCACACCAGAAGAGCAAACCCACACTGCCAACATACACACTAAAATTTACTTTTTCGTCTGTGTAGAACATAACACTCATCCTGTCAAGAAAGGAGGAATATCAGGGTAAATATCTATTTGTGGAACACACCTTACTTTGTGCTTATTTTTGTCGCAGCGGTGTCAAACCGCCCCGGTGAATGAAGCAGCCCTGGCTGCACTAAGCTTGGAGAAGACAAGTGACAACCCGAATGAATACCCAAAATTTTTTTCGGAGTGCATTTGCTTTCTTCACTTAGATCTCATTCAAACACATTTTTGCAGCCAACCTGTTCAGCGTTAACCCCCGTAATGAGATTACGCACATCCTACCCAGATCCTGCCGACACTGTCGCTGGTACGCGAGATGCCTGACTGCTGCCGTTCAGCTCCGACGAAGAGCTCAGCCCCGGGTTTCTCCCTCCATCCCCAGCACCAGCTCAGCCATTAAGCAAAGGAAAGTTGGGCATCCGTAAGCCGCTCGGGGAAGGCACCGTGCCTTCCCTGTAAATCACCACAACGCACCTCCCCGGTGGAAGGCAAGCTCCGCAGATGTAATTGATTAGTAACTATCAGCTAATTACAGGGTAATCACATGATTATTTTTGCTTTGCAAACTGAATAGTTGTCACGAGATTGAATAATTGTGTGGGGCAATTTGACATGCAGGCACATACTAATGCTGAGTCAAACCAGATAATCTGAAGGCTGTGCGCTGAGCTAGGGTTATTTTATCCCTATCACAGCCTAAGTCCAGTGTGCACATCATTGCATCGTGGGCTTATAAAAAGATGTCTGGATCCTATGCTCTAAAGCAGAACCGAACGATAAGAAATTGCTCTACCAGCATGACTAGAATTAAATGCAAACCCAAAAAAGCTTTGGCAAGGCAGTTATCTTTGCAGCTCTGCCAGCCCCAAGGGAAAATGTGCTGCTCCTGCCCCGTGGAGGAAGGAGGAGGGTTTGGGCAAGAAGGAGAGGAAGGAGGAGAAGCGGAGGCACGGCCGCACTGCAGGAGCATGCACCGCTTAACCCGGGTCCTCGTTTGCCTGCAGCCCACGTAGCCGCCACAGCCGCACGTTTGCACCTGCAATCAAGCGCAAGCGTTTCACTCTCCCCCCAAAGCCCAGTCACAAACCACAGATACGGTGGCTGGAATAATTTGTCCCTTCATAGCTTATTAAAATTTTGGTGTTGGCTGGAGGGTCAATCAAATCCCAGCAATGCAACCCAAATATTTTCACAGATGGGTTGAACGTAGTACCAATAAGCAATCTGAAGAAATTATTTTCTCTGCTGGCAGTGTGATTTGAAAGGCACTCCAGCTTCTGGATATCTCTTTCCTAGAGAGGACGATTAAACATATCAAGGCATGTTCAATGCCACTGATTCAGATGAATCAAATATTGAAGAGATGGGGTTAAAGCTGGAAAATACCATGTTGTCTTTGGGCTCTCAGTATTGTGGCATCAAACCTGTGGGATAAATGCTCCCACAGAAGAGGTCTGTGTTTCCTAAGTTTAATAGAAATATGAATGCTTCCCTTGCCAGGGAATCCTAAAGCTTCCTGCATCTCAGGGTTCCTGCAAAAAGCACTGGAACTACTGAAATAGCACTGACTGGGGAAAAACACACACTTCAGTGATTTAGAAAAAAATAATAAAAAGAACCAACATATGTCTGAATTTTAAAAATGCTTGTATTAATTTCAGTTTGGTAATAAAAGACACATTTCTATATGAGCCAAGAGCTAGCAGAATGAAAATGGGAATATTTTTAGTTTTCATCCAGGAAAAGTTAAAACAAGAAACAAATGCTGTAAGCACATTCATGAATGTACAGGAGGATGGGTCAGCTCCTCAGGTGATGGAACGAAGCTGAGGCTGCAGCTCCGTCCATGGAAATACCATTGGTGCCACCAGGCACTAACTGGGAAGGAAGGAAGCCGGAGCAGAGAGACTTTGTCTCCTTGTATTTCTTCAGGAAACAGCAAAGGATACATAAGTAGGATGATATATCTGTAAGGCCACACTGCTATCAGAGCTCTTGGGTACAAGAAAAACAACGCGAGCTGCACTCTTGCACTGTAATGTCCTCACAAGCCAACATCAGAGACTCAGCCCAAGGCCCCACATGAACTAAAAAAATGTTTCTGTGCAGGAAAAAATCTCTCAGAATGAGTTACATCGGTTTTACATGGAGCCATATGCACTCACAGCCTAATTTAAAGATGAAAACAAGGCAAAACCCCTGATTCCTTGCTAGCAGGAATATTTTTGCTCCCAGAAGATAATCTATCAGTAATGCTGCATCTGAACTTAATTTTGAGTGAAGCTGAAAGCTCATACACACTCACAGATCTGAATTTGGAAGAACAGAGGCGCTCTCAATTGTTTTCAAAATGCCCGTGCTACCCCCTCACCATGTATTTTGGTGTGCACGTCTAAGATTTCTTTAGTTTCCAGGTGTAGATTTTTGTAACTGGAAAACATATGTATCATGCAAACTCTTCTTTTAATATCTCTGGATTTGAAAATCTCAGTGGTTAAACTAAGATCTGCGTTAGAAGTAGAAAGGAAAGGTTGAAAGCTTTAAGTAAGAAAAAAAAAAAAAAAGGAGGAAAAACCAGGGTCACCTGGTTACAGTCAGACAAAAGCCACATTTCAAAAAATGTACTCTGTAATTTAGTCAAAATGGAAAGGATGGGAAAAAGGTCAATATTGTTTTAAATGAGACTAACAGCTTCCTTTATGTAACGGGTGAACTCCAGTGTGTTTCCGGATGATTGGCAATTTAGCTGCTGGGGGGGGGGAAAAAAAGGTTAAACTTATCAGCACACAAAAGCACCAGCAATTTATTTCTGTCACTTTTCTCCAAATTAACCTATTTTAAGGTGTTCTGAACCTCATCAGCAAGCCCAGGTGTGGCTGGGAATGAGGGTCACCGCCAGGTCCACGCGCACGGGGGAGACGTGATGGCAGCCCCGGGAGCAGCTCTTGGGGTGGAAGACGAGGCTGATGAGAAGAGGGCTCAGATTTACAAAAGGAAAAGAAATACTCAATGCTTTCCCAAGTGAGGAAGATCTGGTGAGCCCGAGCACTTAGGCAGATCCTGAGGTCTGATGCTCTGCATCTATCTGCAAGCAGGGAGGTGTAAGGGATGGATGCTCCGGGGTATGAGCTTAAGTAGTTCTGCCACATCAAAAAATATTTAAGGACCTGGGTCCTGCACTGAACAACCCCTCGCTTTCAAATGCAAAGAATATGGACAAGCAGAGAACAGCACATCTGTAACCCCGTCCCCTCACACACCTTTGCTCATCCAGTTTGGAAACCCTGTCACATACGTGCACGTAACTGGGATTCTTAGGCTGTAATCCCCAGAGACAGCGCGGAGGAAACCCCCTCCCCTGCAGCCGCGGCATCTCTCTGCTCTCTGCTCTCTGGCTGTGGTGTCGAACGTGCGTTTACGGCATGATGGGCAAACATAAGGTTGGGGTCCCATCAGCGGTGACAGTCTTAAGCAGAGGGGTGCAGGAGTAAGGGTGGCACACAGCTTCATTATATCCCCACCCAGGGAGGTTCCCCCATCATCTTATTTTTTTACAGAGCAGCTATCGATCAATCCTCATTGATTTTCCCATGAGATTGGCTTGGTGTTAAGCTCGTCCTTCACCGGTGGGGTGTCTCAGTGGGAGGATGAAGCAGGACTGGAGAAAGGACAGAAGAGAGATGGTCAGCAGCAGGAGGTGGGAAAGGCTGCTGGCATCATGGCCGCATGGAAATGGCCTGGGAAAGCTGGAGAAATGGTACAGATGGAGCCACGGAGGGGGCTCAAACCCCTCTCCAAGAGCCCCTGAAAGGCACAGTTTGCCTCAGAGGGAGGAAAAAGCCAGAGCAGAGAAGCAACACTGTTTTCCATCAGCTTATATGAGAGAAATGGGCTTTTACGAGAGACACCGACTCAAACAAGACCTTTAGCATTAACATTTTCAAACAACAGTTGATCTTTCCTTTCCATGCTAATTACAGTCTTTCTGAAAGACCAGGGCAGTGCCTCCTGTCACCCTGTGTGTACCGGGGCTGGGCAAGGCTCTCTTGCACAGCACTCTTCAATTTCAATAGAAACCAGCGTAATTAATTTAAACATAATAGCTACAATTTTCAAGAGGACCGACATGAAAGGCTAGTGGATGAAGGCTCCTGTACCATTCGTGGCCAGAAGTTTCCACAGTCTAGATGCTAAGTGTGGTAGCACCCATCCTCATGGTAAGGTGCTCAGCTCTCTGAAAATCAGGTATCTTTACCTCCTGCCACCTCTCAAAGGGAACATTACAGCTTTGATCTAAATCACTCCGTCCCACAGCTGATAATGCCTTTAACTGAAGCAGTGGTTTTCCCTTTAACATACATCTCATAGATCAAGCAGCATCTTTCAATATCTGGATATTTTTTAGTGTCGATTTTAAATACAAGGATGCTTGACTGACTGCTCTCTACCGTAACAAAGCTCTTAGTGGTTCTTCCAGATACATCCACAGGTGAATCTGCCAGTGAGTCAATCAGCAAAAGGTGCTTGACACAGTGATATTTTGTTCTTTGGGATTTCCATGAACATTTATCAGCCTTTTTTCCTTCTCTGACCATTTAAAACATCATTATCAAGGGACCTCCTTCATAAGCAGATTACTCTACAAATAAATACTGCCTGATAGCAAAATACTTTTTAATTAACAAATTAACAGCAAAGACAAGACTCTTGTAAAACTTGCAGGAAAATTATTTCAATTCAGACCTTTAAAATATTTCCACTACTTCTACTTGGTGGTTAATTCTTATTTTCTTGAATACCTGAAATACCTGTTTTCACCTGCTATAGACACCATTACCTCTTGTGATACCACACTTACTCTCACAATTACTCCCATGGATGATCAAGAAAAAGGACTGAAAATGTGAGCTGTCTGCAAGTGGTGGTGGGAGTCTTTAAAAGTTATCTTTTAGATCTAATTAATACATCTTAATTATCTTTTAATAAAAGTGGCAGTCATAATAAGCATAAAATATGGCTTAAGCAGCATCAGGAGGAACGGGTTGTAGAATTCCTGCAAAGTTTTCAGGGTCAGGCAAAGTGCCTGATGTAGGCAGCTAGGAAAGACGAGCTTAGCGATGCTGCCAGGAAGGCTGAATTTCCACTTGCGCTTTTTCCCCCTCCGGTATGAGACAGTCAGGTGGCAGCTCATGTTAGCAAAACATTAACTTCCCGAGGCCTTTAATAACGGCCTTCCGTGATCCTAGAAATGCTAAGAGGGCCAATTTTGCCGTCTAGGGTATTTGAATCAGTAGCTTTTCATATTGTGCTTGAGGCATAAATAGCCATTGTATCCGCTGAAATTATTTTGATCGACTTACGTATTCACCAAGTGGTGTCACTACCACGGCTCTCACCATCGCGGTGCTGGAGGAGCGAAGATTCGAGGAACTTGACAGGATAATTAAGTATGAAAGCAGACTGGATTTAGCAGGACCCCAGTGAGTCAACAATCCTGATTGTTTCATCATCTCGGCTTTGTGCTGTTCGTATCTTATCAGATTAGATAACAATCTGGTATAGCTATGAGTGGAATTGCCATGTTGAACCGCACAGTTAGACCACATGAAAAACATCAATACACATTTAAATAATCCCATTTTCAAATTCAGATAAGAAATAGCCAACCTCTACAAATCAAAGGCATATCCTCAGGCTAAAATAAAGAGTGGTCTGATTACCTATTCTGTTATATCAAAGTCCAACAATCAAATGCTATTGCCAATATAACACAAAGGCTCTTATACCAGAGCAGTACCATGACTGCCTCGTGACAGCAAATTTCAGAGCTGAAATTCACGGGTGGCAAATTTTGGCCATGAGGAAAGGATGTAGCCAGGTAGCTCCCACAGAACTGAATACTTGCAGCGTCTCAGAGCCTCCCCCTCCTCCATGTTCCTCCTTGCAGCACTCACAGGGCTGTTGTTCTCAGCCTCCGGTGCAGAAGTTCGGAGGGTCTCCAGGCAGCAGATCCCCCCTTTCCCTTTTCCCTCAATTACCCTTCCTGGACACAGACTCTGTCACCAGCCCATGCACACAGGACCTCTTGTTCCTCCTGCCCTGTCCTCCCAAAATGACCTACTCCCTCCTAGAAGTCCCATTTTACAGACTTTTCCACTGGAGACACCTCCCCACCCCCCCCTTTCCCAATTGCCACCCGCAGACGGAGGTCAGCTGTGACCTCCTGGGAGGGGGCCAGGCCATGGTACCTGTGGGAGCTTTTCCTGCGACATCTCTGAGGACGGGGTGGTAGGGAACCAGCTTGAAGGATCTGACCAACCTGTGAGGGCACAGAGATGCTCGCACATCCCGGACAGCATGCGAGGAGCCATGGGGACCTCCCTGTGGAGACCTCCTGCTCTTCCCTTTTCTTCCCTTTTTGTCTGTAACAATATGAGAACTGATGAGAGTTTCTACTTGTACGAAGGTAAATTTTCCCAAGTTGCCCTGTCTTTAAATGGCTCTCATTCAAAGGGTCGGTCTCTTTTTGTTTTTTCTCTTGTTCTCTCCCTCAAAAACTTAAAACACAGAACTCCAGCACTGTGATCTCACTGTCTCACACTTCCCGTTCTCAGTAATGCCATGGAACATGCAATGTCTGCTCTTTAGGAGGGGATGGAGGACTCGAAGGGCCGTGCTGTTCCAGCAGATTCACATGACTGGGAAATGTATGAATGGAAATGAAATTATTTCTGATTTGTCCTGGGCTGAGAAGAGAATTAAGCCTGGAGAATTTAAGTTTGAGATTAATGTGTGGCCGTCTTAATTACAGTCACAGTTTCTACCACGCTGCCAGATCCCGATACCGCGTGAAAGCTGGGCAAAATTCTGCACTAAGAACCCTATTGCTGAGAATTAATATTGAACTAAAAGAAAATTAAATGGGAATCAATTTTCTTTAAGCCCTATCAGTCATTCCCCTGCCTTCCTTCTCCTTTCCCCACCCCTCACACATTATCCTCTGATCTTTTATGCAGCTATTTGCAAACTAACCATTAGTTGTCAGTCTCCAGCCACGCACCGCCGAGCCGGCAGCCAGAGCATCCTCCGGCTGCTCCCGGAGCGGCCCGTCTGCCGTGCAGCCGCCGGCACGCTCGCAGGAGCGTGGAGAGCCCACGCAAGGACACGCCTGACCCACCAGAGCACGAACCGCTGCCGTTAATCAAGGACACCTGGAAATAACCGAGTACCAGTCCCAAAGCTGAGCCCTTCTTCCAGCTCTGCTTCCAGCCGGCTGCTGTGCAACGCGGCCAAGCGGATGAGTTGGTTTCCAGCTGTGGCACCAAAACCTGTCGTGGCATTGCCAGGGTGGAGGGAACGGCACCTGTCAAAGCAGTCTCGTGCCGGGGCAGGCTTTTGCACGTAAGTTTTCATCAGTGGAAAGTGGAAAAAGTTGAAGGAGGAGAGAGGCATTAGCTACTTTTTTCACATATGTGGCTTTTGCTGAAAATGCTTTTCCATCACAGCATTCCAAGGGAAAACAGTGAAAGAGTATATATTTTCCATAAATGCTCAGATTTCAGTAAAACAGCCCATTGCTTTTTATATATTTTTCTAAGCTGGACAATTCTCAGCTGGGTTTCCTCGGAAGCTCTTTGGGTCCCACAGCAAAGAATATCTGCAAATTCCCAGAGTAAATGGAAGCTGGCTTGGCAACATGCATCATCCTCATGCTGAAATGACCAGTCTGCAAGATGCAGGTTGGGATGGTAGTAAGTATGGGCTGTGGATTTTCCGACACATCTTGAAAAAGAGCTTGCTGTGGACTAATAGGAAAGGAAAGTGTCAGAGTGACAATACCTTTGGAGTGCTGATGCTGGAAGAGATGTGTGAATAAACCATAACTTGGTCTGTTAAACTGTTATCTGTTCATGGCTTATATACCCTTCAAGACATGGTTCATCTGACCAGGAATGGTCAGAGAACAATTTCCCTTAAGGGGCACAGTGTAAGCTTGGGGAATAATTGATTTTTTGAATGGCGGCCAAAAATACAGGGATGTGTGCATGTGTGCTTCACCCAGGTCAAACGGCACAAGTTGTTCAATCCAAAAGGAAACGTCCAATTCCTAAACCTTCCTTGCAAATAAAATTTATCCAGACCTGAAAAGAAAACATGTTTTTAAAATTTTGGAAGTATATAATTTAGGAAATTTATTTTAAAAACCCCTATTTCAGTGTTTTCACCTTTGCCAGCTAAAATGATTTATGACTTCAAGCCAGACTTAGTGAGCAGTTTTGATTAATGTTGAATCTGATTTATAGCGACTAAACCATCCATCCAGCGCATTCTCTGGGATGCTCAGTTGTGATGCCGATTGGAGAAAAACTCAAATCCAAAAGTTGCAATTAGGAATGGTGGCATTTCAAACCTGCTGGATTTCCAGGGACAGAGGAGGAGGAATTTAGCTCCTGGCTCCATGTAACTTGGAGAGTTTCCCATGCGGTGTATCCGAGGCAGATACTGGGAGCTCTGCCTGGCAGCACCCAGACTCCCAGCCCTTAACTCTCTTCTCTTTCATGGGTGTCAGCACCATAAACCAACATTTTCCCTTACAACTTCCCTATTGCCCTTGCAACATCAAGAGATTGGTCAACTCCTCAGTTATTGTTTTCTCCCCCCGAAATTTCAAGGGTGCCCTCACTCAAAGCGCTGGCCCCGGAAGATGATGCAGAAGAGAGCATCCTCGGAGCCTCTCAGGCTGGGTTTTGGGATGGTCTTAAAGGACTTTTCCAACCTAAACGATTCTATGATTGGAGAACTGGGCTGTGCAGCTCCTTCGGACTGTCAGACCTCCTTGTATTGCCCAGGACTCCTGTGTGCTAAGGCTAGGGAGACATTTCCAAAACACAGGGCAAGACACCAAGGAGATAATTCTGGATGGGAAACAGAGACATTTTTGTTGTTGTTGTTTAAAAATGTATTGATATATGCATTGATGAGCTGAACTGACAAGCTGCACGTGAGAAAGGAGTAATTGCATCTTTAATAATATTAAACCTGACACCTGCCTTGGCCGATAACACGCAGTCCTGACACTACTTAGCTGCCAATTAGAACACATGAAAAGGATGAAGGCAAAACCAGTATTAAATTGAATCTGCATTTTAAAGAACATAAAAATAAAAAGAAAGACTGTTAATTGTCTAACACTTTGTTAATTCAGTCGGGCATACAATTTAAATATAGCTTTGCATTTTCACTGAAAGAGGAATTAATTATGATTTCTTCCTGAATCCCATATAGGAGAAAAAATATTTAGGACAGCCTCGGTGCTGTTAGGAAGGCTGTTTATTAATAAAAGCAGAAAACCCCAATGCTAATTGGTATCATAAGCACAATTAGAAGAGATGTTGTCCTCCATTTGAAAAAGAACAGAGCGCGACATAGCTGAAGGATATTATTGCAAAATGATAAACTGTTCAAAAGTACAAGTGAAAAAGAGGGTCTTTTCTTTAATGCTAAAATGCCATGGTACCCTGTTTAAACGGCATAACTTTGCAAAAGACGCCATAACATTTCAACCTTTTAAAATGTCAGTATTAAAAAGTACATATCACAAATAGCTTCTTTATACACTTCCTTGGTTTTTTCCCCTTTCCTTCTTTGGTGTTTTGGTTTTGGTTTTGTTTTTTTTAAGGGCTTTTGTAGAGCTTGCAACTTCAAAGGAAAAAGGAAAGGGAACAGCAAAGATGGTTCAAGGTGATCTTGAGCCTCACAAAACGTAAATAGGTTTAGAAGCAAATTTGGCTTTGCAGGGTTTCTTTCCCTCTGTGTGCATGTTTGTGTTTTAAATAAAAAGCACATCCATCCTGCCAGCTGGGTGTATACTGTCTCTAGCACTGAGGGTCTGAAATGGGAGGTCCTCGCTCTGCTGAGCTCCTTCCCATCCTGACGACACGGAGAGCCGGTGTAATGACACGGGATGCAACGCAGACCTACGCGGAGGTGCCAGGAGGTTGGGCTTATTTATTTATTTCTTGGAAGGGCACCTTAATCATCACCACCATGCTGCTTACCCCTTTTTTTTTTTTTTTTTTTAATCTTTGCAGTCACACTCAGGTTTCTTCAGGGAAATAAATCTGTGGCTCAGTGTAACAAGAGAAAATTATTTTTTCTCAGTTTGCTGCCTGAGCACGGTGAAACATTTTATGATCACCTGTTTCTAGCAACAACGGTGACAAAAAACAAAGTGGGGAAGAAAAAAGATGGTAAAAATTTATCACGGAAGTGTTAGAACCTGGCTGGATGGCAGACCCTCCCTGTTGTTGCAAAGGCTAAATGAACGTGAGGAAGAAGTTGTTAGGGATTATCCAAAAGCAGGTTGAGTCCATGGCTGGATTTGCTCTTCCTGATTCCAAGATTTGGTCCTGCTAGTGACCAAAACCTCAAATGGATCCCTCAAAATAATTATTTTAGTGGAAACTCTTCTTCTGTTCACCCAGGAGTTTTGCAGTTGGTTTCAGTGGGGTCACAACCGGGCTTTGGCCATGGACGTCTTACTGGAATAGGATGAAAATGGAAAAACGGAGGTGGGGAGTCTCCCACCCTTAGATGTCTAAAGATTGCTGTGTGTGACTGAGGGAAAGCAGGGAAGTTTGAGCTGCCGGTCCTGATTCTGCAGTGGACCAGCTGGAGAAACTCTGGTTTCAGTCCAGAACCCCGAACCAGGAGTTTTGGTATACCCACATCTGGAATATTCTGCAAATAATCTATCAACACATGTATTTAAACATATGTGCTTGCAGACATGTATGCGTATATATGTGTATATATGCTTCTATATGTATATATACATACATGTGTACACAATTCCCTAATTTAATGCTGTACAGAAAACCACAGGCCGCTGTTACACTGGGTTTCTGGGAACACAAATGACTATAACTTATCTTGATCTGTTGTTTGTTTTTTTTTTTTACAGTATATCATCGCACCTTTATCAAATAATCACTGACGTTGAATATATGCAACATAAGCTTATGCGTTTATCTATACGTATATAGCAAGTTATATCTATACATATAAATGGATTATTTACAAAGTATTTCTCAAAATACAGTGACAGTTCATCATATTGAAGGTGCAGTACTTTGGTTAAAACGACACTGTGGAGCCCCTAGGGTCTTTTTTAATAAATGTATTTTTGGCTTGTGCCTTCTGCAAATCTGCACTCGGCTTTGAAACTCCTGAAAAATTGATTTGCTTTTTTATTGCTGCTTAGCCCACACTACAGACTGGACATATTTTCTTCTTTTAATTGAATCTGCCCGTTACACTGCACCAATGCCAGGACATCAATTTAATATCTAGATTTTTGTGAGCTTTCAAACACACAAAAACCTTATTTAATATGTTGGATGTTTCTATTTTGCATCTCAGAGTTTTGATTTGTATATTAGCATTACAGTAGCTGTCCAAGTCGTGTGATATTCCTTGGGAGAAAAAGATATAACACACTAGAGGAATTTTTTTTTTTGCTGCTGCTGCTTTCCTGCCGTAGCTTATCTTCTTAACAAAGCCAAGACTACAGTGGGTTTCACAATCTGAGCAAAAGCACTTCAGCTGAGGGATGCACCAGTGGGTAAGAACTGAGAGCAGATAAACATCCCTGCATCGAGAGGCGCCGAGCTGCGTGAGCGGAACGGCGAGGAGGGATGCGCAAAGGCTCTCCAGAGCAGCCAGGGGTCTCCGGCACCAAAGGGGGTTCTGCCCTCCTCTGCGATAATCGTCTCCGGGACAAGCGCTCACTTGCAAAAGTTAAAATCGTGCTTGGAAAAAAAAATACGATGTCAGAACAGCAACCTAACAAAACCCCAGAGAGCCCCATGTGCCTGATCCCGGTTACCGAATGAGGCTGGGAGTGGTGGAGCAACAACCGCTCATGCAATACCGTGGGCAAGCACGGAATGAACGTGGGAGCTGAGGAGCAAGAGCTTCCCAGTTCCGTGTGCAAGCAGGTTTTGACTGGGTTTGAGGCTGTTCTTGCACCCCTCCTGCCTTCAGGTCCACCGTCCTGGTGATGGAGTGGGGCAGGACCCGGCAGCTGCACATGTTCCAGGTCAGCTGAACTTTACCAGCATGAACAAATTAAACCTCTTGATTAACTACTCAGAGAATGAAGAAATAAGGGGAATGAGGCAAATGGAGCTTCAGGTACTGCCCACAACCATTTCCCTTTGTGTAACTGATGTAGTTACTTCCCTGAAAATCCCTTAGGCAACAGGCATGCGGGAAGGGTGCAAAGTGGGATGTGCATCTCTCACAGTCTGATTGAATCTCAAAAATAACCAGGGCACAGCAGATCAGTGTGTACAAGGGGAGTTGGACCAGCACAAGCTTCTCCGGTGTTCAGAGAGGCTCTGGACATGTGCTCCTATTCCTAATCCTGGAGTGCTTCTGAATCCAATCCTTTATTTTACTCACTGAATGATTATTTCAGGGTTTCATCCATCATCCCTTAAACAGGAGCAGGACAATCCCCAGAAAACCCCTTTACAGGCTGTTCAGCGCGTGGCTCTGAGATTGCCGCCTGGGGTTAGGACAAATAACCCACTATTAAGAAACTTTGTTCAAAATATTTTGGTTTTTTTTTTTTTTTTTCTTGCTGTCATGCAAACCCACTAAATAAGGATGTTGTCCTGGAGAAAAAGAGAAGTGTATCGATAGAGCTGGGTCCGTGCGTCATTAAGGTCAGGCGGTAGTACACGGGTCCTGTCAATCGGCATTGAGGAGTCTCCACTTGTGCACTGCTTAGATCTGAACCCTTTTCCCCACCGGATCAGATAAAATCTCAGCTTTAGTCAACTGTCTGCTTCCAAACCCAGAGCAAAGCGGCGCCTCCACAGTCCCAGAGAGAGAGAAAAAAATTACATCTTAAATGAATCTCAGAAATAAAAACAAATGCCAGAGTCATTCCAGCAGGGCTGTATCACGTGCCAGAGATATTTCTGGGCAAGGAGGGGGCAGCCCTGGAGCAAGCGCTATTCATTATTATTGATGAATATTCTCAGGAGAACCAGAGGATGTTGCTTAATGGCTTGATCTAACACGCCATCAGAGAAGAGGGAAAAAACAGAGTGAAAGATATCCTCAAACGCAAAAGCTAAGGCATCTTCAGAGCTGTGGCTGGTCCTTTAATTAGCCATGCTGTGATGGAGGAACACACAAAGAAGAAGATGGCTTCAGTGAAAGTCCTTTGAGATGAAGTCCTTTTACTGAGAGACTCCACTTGTTAAAGCTGCAGTAACATCACCTGGAGGTTAGCTTTTTTTGTTAGAACTTAGAGCCACAGGAACATTTAACACGCACTTGTGCATCTAATTTGCCATGCAATTGGCATAGCTACCTGTGCCAGCTGGGGAGGTGCAAGAAATTATTAGGTTTGTAGACACAACCCCAAAAAAGATGGGGGAAGGAAAATGTCAGAAGAAGATCTGGCTCTGGCATGGAGTAGATACTGTGCAGACAGAACATGGGGAAAGAAACACCTATGGCAAACAGACCCACAGAAGTGGATGTGCTGCTCCTTTGAGAAGTTAGAGGTTTTTTTTCCTCTAAGTCGTACGAATGACAGGGAGAACCAGCTGACGCAGCACCTTAGTGGCTGGTCAGGCAGGTTGAGAGGTGCCCAGCGGTACCTGCACCTCTGCTGCCCACTCTCCAAAACTGTTCAAACAGTGCATCCAGTTGCAGGAGAAACCCTCGAGTTATCTACAGCCCTTGAGACACCTCTCTGCAAAGCCTCTGTAGGATGGTTCCTCAATGTGTCTCTGATGGCTGTGTGGACTTGCAAGCCCTGGGGACCAGGAATTTCCCCATCACAGCCTCCTGCATCCCTTTGCCCTGAGCGAGGACCCGGAAAGTGCCCTGGGTACTGCTGGGGAGTGGTGGGCTCCAGGGGGACCCAGGGATGCTCTGCCACCTGTATCAGGGCTCCCAAGTCACGCATACCCACGAAACCCCTTCCCAGCTGCCTGCGCTGGCGGAGGACCGCACCAGCCAGCTGGCAGGCGAGGAGAGCGGCGAGCAAAGCAGGCAGAGAAACCATTAGGAAAATATCTCTGGCACGAAGCCTGGCAAGCGCGTGGTGCCAGCGCACTGGGAGGCTGCAGGGAGGAGGGGCGGCAGGATACTGCAGGGACTGGTCCCAAGGTCTGGGTGGTAGTGGGGTCCCCAGCCTTGTCCTTGGTTTGGCTACCAGCTCCGGTCATTCCCATGGAGGCTGATGTCCAAGGTGCAACTCCTTGGGCTTCAGAGAGGTTTCTGCAGCGAAGAACAAGCGTGAGAAGAGACGCAAGCAGGATTTTGAGGTGGGTGCAGGAGTGGAGCTGGCAGGGCACCGGCCAAGGGAAGGGGACAGGCAAGGAGCCATCTCCCTGCGCTGAGAAACGTAGGGAGAAACTGGATTAGCAATGCCGGGTGTGAAAATTAAATAGTCTAGAAGGTGACAGCACCCAAACGGCCCAGGCTGGAGCATCTCCTGCCTGCTGCTGTACGGATCCGCACCACCTCGTGTAACTGTCAGAAGCAGGGAAAAATCAGTGCCTGGCTCTGCCCTCCCTCCCAGCTCATCTCCCCCCACCGGTTTTGTTAAATGCAGTGTGTTTCCAAAGAAGCAGATTTTAATTTCAATAAACGCTGTAAGAAATAGATCAGCGCTAAGGAGGGGAGCAGCCACAGGAAGTGAGTTTAACTGCTCGGCTGCAGAATATTAATAGGATAGAATGTTATTAGAATAATTTTTCACCGTTTATTAGAATGATTTTTCATCATGAATAATAAATTAATAGAATAATTTAGTGCTACTAGCCCTCTGTTTGAAAGGGTATTTTATTTAAAAGTAGCTTGAAAAGTGGTGTTTGGGGAGGTGGGATGGGAGCAGACCCAGGGCAGAAGAGATGCTGCGAGGCTGCACCGCTCAGGGACTCTCCGCTTGCCTTTATCTCCTTCCATCTGGGCGACCTCCTCTCACCACCCAGCCTGGGAAACCCAACCAGGTGAGTCCGTCACTACGAACGGCTCCGTGAGGGTCTTGCTTGGGGCAGGAGAGATGGTCGGACCAGAGGATTCAGCCCCTCCACCCTGCAGCTCAGGCTGCCTCCTGCCCAGCTGTGCACCACCATGCATCCCTCACAGTTCCACATCCCAGAAGAAAGTCTGCCTTTCCTTCCAGAGTGATCACGTCCACTCCCCAGTACCTTTATGTGGCTTTAACCCCTTGCTTCCCTGTCTCGCAGGGGGACATTGATGCCCGTCGCGGTAGTTTTGTGCAAGGCAAGAAGTCTCTCGCTCTCTTTTTTTTCATTATTTGCATTTGTGTGGAAGATAATCATTCCTCAGAAGGCTATTCACACCACAAAAGCACAATGACATTATTCTCTCCCTCTCTCTCTCTTTCTACTGTTTTACTCTACAACTGACAATTAATGTTAGAAAGAACATGGAATGGAGGAGAAATTACAGCAATTTATCAGCCAAAATTATAGGTGTAGACACATGTCAGCAGTGGAAACAGTTTCTATCAAAATTAAAGTATTTAGAGATTTTCCTCAAATTTCAAATTATGCAAATCCCATTTTTGTGATACGCTGGTACTGTAGCTTTAATTGCAGGATTACCAGCAAACTGCACCGGTAACCAGGACTCAGCTCTGCGGAGAGCAACTCCCTTCTCCAGCACATCTTATTAATTCCGCAAAGTTCCCATCTCTTTAACAAATTAAGTGTGTTTTGCAGAGCAGGCAGCGGTTTCCTCGGTTTCAATCTGTCAGGAAGGACCCTGCTGTTTGCAGAGGTTACTCGACAGCTGGATGAACAGACAGGTTTGAGTCCAAACACGGATTCAAATGCATATTTATACATAAAACATATTTATACAACAACATCACAGGAACAGCTTGTGCTGGTGGAGTTCCTACACGTCCCTTTACGGTAAGGACACCATCACCAAAGACGGAAAAGGAACCTGAATTTCAACCCCTTGCTTCAGGTCTTTCTGGACCGGTTGAAGCTGCTCTGTGACCCCAGGAGATGACGGGCACTTCCACGAGGATGCAGTTTGCTTTTCCCCGGGAAATAACGCACGTGGCTGGAAAGGTGTGTGCCAGCCAGGCTAACGCAGCGCGCTCCTGAAAAGCTGTTTCATCACTGCCAGCCTCATTAGAAGGCACAATGTTCAGGATGTTATTTCTCTTCCCTTCCCCCATTTTATGTTCCTCTGGTGTTGCAAAAGGAGCCAAGGATGAAGCATGGGAGCAGGCAGGAGCTAGGAAAGGAGGGGAGATTCGATGTGCCCAAGCCCTTGGCTGTGCAGCCCAGTGGGATGCTGAGGCTCCCCTCATGCCCTCCACAGAGCCAGGAGGAAGCAGAGCAGATGGGAGGGAGGGAAATGTGTTTTGTCTCCAGAGGAAATGCAAAGAGAACTCTCTGGGTAGCTGTTCTGAAATGCCAGGCGTTGCTGGGAAGGGAAAGAAAACATGATTTTCCCCTTCCAACCCTAACTATTCCATGACTCTATTCTGAGTTTCTCACCTTGCCCCATGGAAGAAGAGTGGGGTTACACTGTGCAGCACCTGCCCAGTGGCACCCACACCAGGGACATCTGTACATCACCCTGTTACACCTCGGCGGTCCCTTATCATATATCCAAGTGCACTGCTCTAGCATCAAGCTGTGTTTTTGAGGTGGTTTGCAGTGATGCTATTTGATGCAAGACCATTTCCAGTGCTGTTCAGAACATCAGTGTTAAGAGTCACCATCCTACAGGCACTGAGGCTGAAAGTCCTTTCTCGGACTCAACTGGAGAGCTGTGAGGCCTGGCTGCAGACGGGCGCATGAAATTGGCAGAAATTGTGACAGGACTGTGAGCTCCATGTACAGAGGCATGGAATTTGCTCTCAAAAGGAAACTGCACCAATTTGGGCTGAATTTCTTAATGCACTTGGCTTGTTTGTCTGCTGACTGGATGGGTGACATGCAGCTGCTCTGAAGGACACTGGAGATCAGCTAGCATTTAATTCCCCTTTCTTGAACATTCTGCCAATGACAAACTAAATCAACACAAAAGCAAAGTAAAAAGATGGCACAAGCATCCGAGGTGCATCAAGTATTTCATGGGAAGCCCTGTTCTGCTAACAGTCTCCAGGCGCTGTGGCGTGTGTGGGTGCTGCACCCATCCAGTCCCAGCAGCCCTTAGTCCGTCACTGGGCATGCATTTTGCACGGCCAGTTGTAAAATCTACTACTTTTGCAAAATCTACTACTTTTGCAAAATCTGCCACATCATGAATCGCGTGGTACCTATCGCATGGCAACATCCAAGCTACGACCGCTGGGTCTCCCTAACCAAGGAGTTTCTTCTAATATTTTTTTCATGTGGCCAGCCCAAGACACAACCAGATGCCTGGGATCTATTCACGTATGCCGGGCAGTGCAAGGCTTCTGACAGTCCCTGTATCCAACTTCAATAACCATGATCTGCTCCATCTGCTGACACCCCGGCATAGCGACGGCGGGGAGCTGTACTGCCAGAGGCGCTATCCTTTAACAGCTGAGCAGCTGAACAGCTGCTAAATCACCCAAGGACACTTGCCATAGAAGAGCTGGGTTGTTGGCCCCGCTCCACGTCACACGCACGTCGTGGAGCGGAGGCAGAGGAGCCACGTAAGCAACGACACGTTGCAGCAGCAGCCTTAGCGAGGGCATTCGTGTCCGCGCCGCAAGCAGCCGTGAGCCAAAGAGAAGGTGGTGAATTTGTTGACGTAAAAGGAACGGTCTAATTGGAAAAATAAGTGATCTGCAGGCCACCACGCATTCAGATGGGGTAGAATTGAACCTTTTTAGGGATCCAGGAATGATGCTGCCTGTGTACCGGAATCCTCACCGCTGCTGTTGGTAAAAAGAGCGATGGGGTCTGAGCTGGGAACAGGGAGAGCGGCAAGAGACAGCCTGGTCCCCGGGTGCAGGGATGATGGACACCACCCAGGTGGGCTCCCGCGACAGGCAGCTCCCAGCAGGTTGCAGGATCAGGCTAGTTGGATCTATATTTTGCTATTTGGATCTATATTTTGCTATTTGGATATATATTTTGCCATGCAGGAAGGAATGGAGATAGCTGGTCAACTGCACAAGTTTGCCATTGGGGGCTGCCAGACGGCGCAGTGGAAGCGGGTTGATGGGTGATGCTCCACACAAAACCCCTGGCTGGGCTTTGGTTGGTGTTACCCTTCTTTTTTTTTAGAAGGAGAGAGAAGACAGACCTGGGAGTGTAGAGTTGTGCATGTTCAGGAAAAAGGACTCTGGTTTTCCTGTGGCTTGGGGTGGGAGCTTGAGGGAAGGCTATGGATTGGTTTAACCTGAAACTGAAGTGGAAAAGGGAAAGGGGAAGAGGAAAAATGGAAAAAAAAGGAGGAGAAGGGAAGGGATAAGAAAGGAAAAAGAAAGAAAAGAACAATCATTGAGAGAAGGGGGAAAACCAGAATTGATTCAAGCTTTTTTTTTTTTCCAAAATAATTCAGTGATTCTCATTCAGCTGGTGCTTTTCTTAAAGACCAAAGAGCCTATATGATAAGCATATTTTACAAATTAGGTAGCGATTTATCCCGCTTTTGTTTTAATGATTGAAATGAATGATGTCGTGCCGCTTGCTGCTGCTGCCGCATTCAGCGCCTGCTGTTCTTGGGAGCTGAAGACACCGAGAAATTTGCATACTTAATGCCGGGAACTGGCACAGACTAAATAGCTTCTTTTCTTTCCTCTGTGTTTGTAGATTTACTGTAGTGCTGGGTTTAATCAAAGGCTTTTTAAAGCCGTCCGTGTGCCGTTTCACAATGCTGAACTTGCATGTGACAAAGGCAGCTATTTATTACTTATCAGCTTTGCGGCGAGTACCACGGGCTACTCTAATTAAAGGTAGAGGGGCTGCATACCCCTGCAGAAAAAGGCACCGGCCGGTTAACATTTCTAATCCCCAATCAAGGCATGGCATGGATTAATTGTTTTTTGTTTGTTTCTGGTTAAATATTCAGCAGTAACACTGGGGTTAGGGAGGAAGCTAAGCCAAGAAGATCCCTTTGGATGGGAGGTGAACTTCCAAGTGTAGGAGGTGAGCTCTCCATGAGGATCTCGTAGGCTTCATTAGTTGAGGTGCTCTACACCTTTGCCTTCACTGGCTGGGACATTGTAATCTTCACGAAATGTCACTAAAACAGGATGAATCATTAAAGCAAAAATGTTCCATGGAGATAAAGCCATATCAACAAACTTTCTTGGGAGTTTCCCTGTTTATTTCTCATGTGTAAGATGAGAGAGAGCAGAAGAAAGTGCTGTCATACTCCATCACTTGGTTTGAGGTTGAGTGGATCATCAAGCAGAAGATGGAGAGTGAAAAGCTCTTTTTGAGAAGAAGCTTGAACTTTACATCTTTTATGACTACGGACACCACCCCAGAGATCCATTTATGGCCCAGAAGACTCTTCTATTTATTAAAATAATCCAACAGCTCCCAACCTATAGAAACCTTCTTACGATACCTAGGTTTTGATTTGAAAATTAATATTTTGATACAATCCCAGGTCTTCAATAAACCAGCCCCAAATTATTTTTTTTGTTCCACCACACACAGACAAAAATAAATGCTGAACTTTGGAGGATGCTCACAGAATGGAAATATCGTATTGTGGACAGCGCTGCATTCAAATCCGTGCCCGCGAAACCCTGCAAGAACAGCTACACCGACTGCAGCGAAAGCAGGATTGCCCCTTATTTACCGTCAGCAAATTTAGGGCTCCCCTTGAAGTCAGTAATAAATTTCCACTGGCAAATTATTATTATTTTGAACAGCAAGGAAACACATTTTCCTCTCTAAATATTTTCCAGCTTAAAGAAACAAAACACAGTGCAGGGGAAAGCAAACAAAATTAATCTCTCGTTGGGGCTGGCCCTTAAAGAGGCAAACTTCTTAAAAAAAAACCAAAAATTGCCCCCTCCCCCCGACATCTGCTAGGAGCACTTGGAGATAACTGGCAGCTTGAACAATAACTCCAGGGATGGGAGTCCTGGAACAATGGGAGTGGGACGAGAGCAGCCCTCGCTGTGGCATCGTTTCCAGGCCTTCTGCACATGCAATTGGTTAACGGGAATAAAGATCAAGTTGGACCAATAACACTATAATTTGGAAACAAATATATTGATTACAAGAGAGCCCCACTGGAATGAATGGGAGTACTTGCAAAGTGCGGTTATTATTCTGCGCGCATCGGGATTACAGAGTATGGCCTTCTGCGGCTCTGAATTGATCAGCAGGATATTACCGTCTTGCAAACGCAACGTGATCACACTGCAGCAGTGGTGCTGGGGCCCGCACGGAGCTGGCGTGATGCAGTGGTGCCCAGCCTGAAGGACCACGCACACCCAGCAATTCCTCCTCACTTCTTTGCTATGGTTGCTAATTCCTACAGATCATCTAAAAAATCTTCATCTAGACTCTGCAGGCCGTCTCCTTCTGAACTTCACTGTTAGGGACTTTATCTTTCTTTTAAAGTGACTATTTAATAAAAGAAATAAAAACTGGCTATGAAATATTTAGAAGAAAGGACAGTATTAAAATAAAAGGATTTGTCAAAACCCTTACACCTATTAACAACGTTTCAGAGCACTTAAATAGGATTAATTTTCAACTCCAACTTACTTTTCACCATTGGTGGGTTTATTAGGTTCACCATACTCCTGCATGCGGAGTATCCCAGTTATTCCACTGTACTTGGTTTAATTTTTTATTTTTTTTTTAATTTAAGGCTAAGCTGAGCCTTTCAAAAAGATCAGTGACTTTAAGGTCCATCTTTAGTTACCTGCAGAGAACAGATTTTCCAAAGGTGGGTGTTCAATATTTTCTGATAATTGTTTCTCTTTAATGAGTTGACCTCAGGCTCCCAAGACAAAAGACACCCAAACCGCTAATAATTTCTTAAAAGTTTATCCCTGTAGCGAAGTTAAATTGCAAAGTTGCATTTTCTTTTCTAAGTCATTTTCTCTGCATTTTAATTGCTTTCAACGTGACAGCTTTAAAGGAGACAGATCAAGCTGAACCAAAGGTTTTACCAACTAAACTGAGTCTGTTTTAAATGACGGCAATGTTCATTTCAAGCTAGGAATTTTAACGCAAAAAGTCATTTTTTTTCCCCACGTGTTGGTACCAACTCATTACAGATCCTTTTGGGAAAACCTATGCAACAGCACAATGCTGATAAAACTAACAACAACAGAAAAAAATTAGCAGGACCACAAATTTGCAAAGAGGGTTTTGCATTCAGTCCACCACACCCAAAACAGCAGACAGAGACTCTAACGGCCTTCTTGGGTCTCATCAGGCTCGTGCAGCTGTTACTCCAGCTACTGCTGGCCTGAAGGAAAGGAAACACTTGGTTTTGGTTTGCGGTGGCTGCTGGAGCTTTATCAGCCTGATGTATATGCCGATTTGCGTATGTTCACTCACCAATGCTGCGAATTGCGCTTTTCCACGACACCGTACCATTACCGCCGGCTGTCGAAGCAGCGAGCAGCCGTGCCGTTCCACATGTTTGCCTCGCACCTCTCTCGCGTGGCGGGTGTGTTATCAGGCCAGCCGCAAAGCTTCGGGTGCTCCCGTCGACACTCAGTGAGAATACTCCGTATGCAGCGAAAGATAGATGATATCGTAGCTGGGAATTTTTTTTTTTCCCCTCCCTAGCAAAATGAGTGTTGTAACATTTCACATCGCTTGCCAGAGAGGATACTACTGCACATCACTTGCAGGCCAAAACTGGTGATATCTATAACACTCCATTTACAATAACTACAGCGCCGATTCATAAAAAACAAGCAGCAAATATTCCGCAAGCACAAAATTGTGTTATTTATAGATCAATTTCTCAACATCTGACATTTCTGCAAGAGACTTAGATATTATCTCTGCTCTAGTCACCATACAAATCTCCAAACATATCTGCAGTCCCACCACATCTTGAAGACAAAAGAGAAAATTAAACGCCCTGGGTAATCACAAAAGCGCCGAGCGGTACTGGAACGGTTGGGAGGATATTTCCTACACCTGGTGAAGCACACGCCCCCTTGGTGAAGGTCATCAGGCCTCAGCTTGTGTTGGGAATTCCAAAGCTGGGAATGGTCCAACAGATTTGCCTTTGGGGGAGGAAAGCGTTCAGACCCCAGCGGCGGGGTCCCTCCAGTCTGCGAGGAGCAGTGCTCGTTTTCCTCTCGGTGTGGCAGTCAGGATGGAAACTTGGCTCTGTAATCGATTTTATTCTATTTTATTACTCTCGCCTCTTCCAGAGTATTACGAACTCTCAGGGGACCTTTTAAGACATCTGCTGATGCTTCACTTATAAATCAAATTTCCCCTTCCTGGCTGCTCGGCTGGGTCCCATCCCCCTCCGGAGCTGCAGGAGCGAACTGCATGGAGCTGTGCACTGAGGCCACCTCCTCCATCGTGATATCTCCCCAAAAATGTTGTAAGGGGGAAATTTTCCCAGTGTGAGTTCAGGTTTTACTGGTCAACCTTTTTTTGTTATGGCTTAACAAGATGTTTTATCACCCCAGGCAATTGCAACACATAAATCCAGCATTTTGTTGCTATATCTGGATCTGCAAAATATTTTTTTGAGGTTTCCTGTGTTGGGTGGGCACCTCTTCACCCTCCTGACTGACTGTGTCGGATGGTGTCTGGGAGTATGGGCACATTTGAGACAGGGGAAAGTTACTCAAAAAGAAGATATTTTCAACCAACATTTTTCTTGAATTGAAATTAAAAGCTGAAAAGATTTATTACAGTGGTAAATTCATGCTGCTATATTTAAGGTGATGTCAATGTTCTCAGCGTAATCCTTCTTATGCACCAAGGATTAAAACTCAGCCATAATAAAGTACTCTGAGCTGAAACTTGTCCTCAAATGTTTCCTACTTGGAGCATTAATTTTATGAAATTAAAAATAAAATTAATTCAAGAGTTCTGTGGGTTTGGAGATGAGAACAAGGAGGAATTTTGCCCACAAAATTGTCCCTGCTGATTGCTAGCAAAGTCAAGAGACCCACACAGAGATGACGCTGGCAAGGTAGAAGCATGTTCCTGCTTTTCTTACTTTGAGCAGGGAATATCGGACTATGGATTCAAAAAGTGCCTTTACCTATAAACTGGTGATGGAAGCGCAAATGAACACAAATTCCTGTTTGCACTCTGGTCTGCGGTGCTCCCAGCACATTTGTGTACAGGAGAAGGGAGCCAGAAAGAGCTGAACTTTAAAAAGCCTTTGATTCCTCCTGGAGCGTGTGTTTACTCTTGAACATGCCACAAGTAATTAATAGGTTATATCTGTTGAAATGATAAATAAAATGGCAACAAAACTGCTTTGCTTGTGCGGCAGGAACAAATATCTCCAAGGGAATTTGCATGCCTTTTCCCAAGATATTATAACCACCCAAAATACCTATTTTCCTGAGTTCTCCTTGGTTGATGGCCAGCATTTTTACTCCATAAATTCAACTTTAAAATTTGGATTTGGATCATAGCTCACCGTAAAGAGGTTTTGCTTATTTCAGCCGAGGTAGAACCCCAGATGAGGATCCAGCTGGCTCTGCTGGGTCAATACAGTGTATATGGGACAGGGTGTGCTCAACAAGCACGTGGGATGGGGAGAAACCAGACTGACTGTGGGATGCCACCCCAGACAGTGGGAAACAGCCAGGTTTCCATTTCAGAGAGGACAAACACAGGTGTGGGTGATGCTATATGTGGGCTGGCATCTCGGTCCGAGGAGGAGAAGGAGGAAGAGGAGGAGGAGAAGGGAGGACCATGAAGATGAGTAGTTGGCTGTGGAGCAATACCATACCACCAGGAGACTGTTCTCTCTGATGTTATGACACCAAAGTCTGGTATTCAGGGGACTATGGAATATAGAAATGATATATACACAATCTTTGTGTGATACATAGCCCAGAAATGTCAAATTAAATTTACCTGAACAATTTCAATTTGATTCCTTTGAGGTTATACATAGTTATATGATCTTTAAGCTAGATGTTCACATGCCATTTTTTCCCAAAGTGTTCATGTGCGCAAAGTACAGAGCTCCTTTAAAGAGCACCTAGTCAATATTTTATTTCCAGAAGACAACTCAAACACTGCTCTGGAGGCAATGACTAATTTCCTCTCAGGCTTGTCTATAGCATTTATCAGTTTAGCATTAATTTAGGAGAAGGGTGAAATTATTGCCACTTGACAGAGGAAAGTGCTGAGTCACAAACAGAAAGTTCCCCAAAAGTCACTGATTTGCAGTACCCACTTTTTGATGATGCAGATCTGGGTATTTCATGCCCAGCGATGCTTTCTCTGTTACACTGCCTGGCTGTTGCTAGGGGAGCTCAGCACCCCTCTAAGACCCGATTCCAGGGTATCAACCCTAAAATGAGCAGCTTGCATCTATTAATGACTCCAGAAACATTAGCACCTCGTGTAGGAACTCTGTGAGGGAGGCATATATGTTATCCCAATCTTTAGAGACAACAGTCTTAAATCCAGAGCTACTTTTGCAGTTGTTTTTATTGGGAATTTATAGTCTGGTCTGAAATTTCATGACGGTGAATTCTGACAAAAAATGAAGTAATACAAACTAGACATTTCTGAGAAGAAAAAAAAAAAAGAGAAAGAAAAAAGAAAAGAAGCTGCTTTTCCTGTGTTAAAAAGTTAACAGCAATGTGCTTGGTTAAATTTTTTCCTATTACAGCGGGATGCAGAAGGATGTTATGCTGGGAATATGCCTCTTGCTTTTTGAAGTTCCCATGAAAATCTGTTCAAATTTGGCTGTGCTAAATGCATTTGCGAAATGACTATTTGCACATGCTCAGTAGAGAATTTTATTTTTTTTTTTAAATTTTAGCAGTTCAGATCTCCAGAGAATCACCTGAGTACCTCACAGCTGTGCCGTAACCACAGGCTGACCATACTCCAGCCCAGGACTGGGCATGAAAAGCGTGATGGGGTGGGCTTTTTCAAGAAGAGGAATATTTCAGCCCTATGCATGAGTGTGGGAATGGCACAAAATAGATATCATTATACTTTCAAAAACCAGAGATACTGGGTTCAGCATCAGTAGATGCTGAACCAGAGCCTTCATAACTATCTTTGCAAGTTAAGCACAATTAATAGGAATTGGAGCTACCAGAATGCTTGCAATGAATTTTAAGAGATGCTGCTCTCTGAACATGTCCCTTGTTTGGGTGAGGATTGTCGTGCGCGTTGCCTGGACAGTCATTGCTCTGACGTCCCATCTGCAAAGCAGCAACCATCCCAGTCGCTGTGGCAGCGCGCAGCCTTTCTCCCAGCCTCCCAATTCCTTGACTTTTTGGAAAGGCAGCAATGCCTGCCCTTCAGCTGCCTTTCCAAATCATATGTGAGGATCTGGAGCAAGGAGAAGACACCTCTGCTCAGGGACAGACCAAACAGGACCTTTCCTTTGCACAGCACAGCCTTAAATGTGTCAACACATGATCAGATCAGCAAAGGGGAGTTTTACCTGGTTATGGCCACAGGGAGATAAAAGTAGCAACACTGCTCAACAGAATTAGCTGTTTATTTGTATGGCATTTTGTTGTGCTGAATAAAGGTCAGTGTGTTCTCACAGTCCTGCCATTTGTGCTGGGGAAAAGAGAGCTTTTCTCCCCAGCTCCAAGATATCACACTCCCTTATTCTATAGTCAGGTACTCTCAACTACTTTTGATGAACCCACTCCATAAAGAGGTATTTTTTGCCAAGAACACAAATGGAATTTATCTTTTAAACTCTTATCCATCATGACAACAACAACAGAGACTAGGTTGCACCCAAATGCAGAAGGCAATAAAGCAACAGCAATTCTTCAAGAAAGTTAACCGGAAAAGTTTGGCTGATTCATTTTTCCCTGGGTCGTTGGGATTTGCCCAGATGCTGTCCAACACTTCCCAGACCGCCCTTGCCATATGATGTGCTTCTTATGTTCTGCTTGGTCCTATGACTTTTATGTCGCACAGTGAGCCGCAGCAGATCCACCCTATAATAACAGTTAAATAACAGGGAATTCTTTGAGACTCCCTGGTGTCGTCTTGCACATTCACGTGCACACCTGGCCACGTGGTCCAGTCTTAGTGTGCACCATACATGGTGGGAAATGGGAGAGGTTATGTCCCAGCAAACTCTGTGGAAGACGGTTTGGTGCAGATGCAGATACTACCTGCTCTTCAGTCCTGGGGCAAGGGGTCTGAGGGTGGAAATCCCCACATCTCACATTGCAGGACATGTGGAGCTACATGGACTCAATACCCACCACACAGAAATTACAACATATTAGGCCTCCGTGCAGGTATCCTCACTCATGAGGATTTAACTACAGTGAGCTGAGAGCCTCCATAGAAGGGTTTCACCTGCTCTAGCTTTACACCTTTTTCCAATAATCTGCTTGGTTATGCTTGACCAAACAAGGCCAAAGTTGGCACCGGCCCACCCCATCCTCTGCCTGCCCTCAGCTGTGTGCACGGCTTTGCCTGACACTTCTGCCTTCCCCGTGGACCCGTAAGGCTCGGGCAGCGCTGCAGAAGTAGCAATATTTCCCCCAAAGGGCCTTTCCTAAATGTCTCCTTCGGGCTGTTTATAACCTGGTACTACATCAGCCGTTCTCACCGAGCCGCCGCGTGGGATAATGCACACAGGCGAACATTGTTATGGGCAAACACGAGTACTGGAGACGCTGACAGATGGAAGAATCACACTGTTTTGCAGGAAAGAAGGGCAGGGTGGAAGCAGGAATATCAGAATGAGTCTTGCCGTTTACGTATAACAAGGCACAGCTATATTTGGATACGCTGCTGCATTCACAACCTTCCCAATTGCCAGGCTTTCAAATACGCACATTACCAGCAGAAGTGCTCTCGCTTAAGTGCTCCCATCTCCAGGATTTCCTTTGAAGTATCTGACTGAAGTAATGTAAAGTGCATTTCAATTGGCAGTGAATGCAGGTTAAATGGTAACAGCACAACAGATCCAGTGTTTGTTCCCTGGGCTTTTTCTTTTACCAGCCTCTCTTTTTAAAAAGAGTTGGTTACTTGCTGTAATGCTGCATTCAGGCACCTTCAGTCTATTAAGCCTCTTTTCTGACCCTCTATACAACTGCTTGAGGATGCTGTGAGCTGTATCAGCACTGCTTTCGTACACAAAAAAGTGAGTAAATGCACCGCTGAGTGCCCGGGCTGAGCAGTAAGCAGTGGGTAAACTCGCTTTAGAAATCTGTGCGCTTGCGTTTGTCCTTGGCTACACCACCAAGCTGGCTGGAGACGGAGCCCATCGCTTTGCAATTTTGTGCGTCACCTCCCATACAGGTTGATGGAGCATCACCTATTTAACCTTTCAATGGAATACTTTTCCAATCCATTGGATATTAGGCTAGCAAAACAGCCAAGTCTGCACTGAACAATGAAATATCCCCACCTGCCCATGCCAGACCCTCCCTCCACCTTAGATTGTTGAGTCAGTGCTGCAGCGTTGCTCTTTGAGAAGCGATCAAAAAAATGCAGAGTAGAGGAAGAGTTTAGCCAAAGTCACTAGCATCATCCAAGAGGCATCCTGCCCTGTCTGGACCTTGCTCATCAGAAAGAGGAATGACCCACCCCCAAACCTGGGACTGAAGTCTCCTGATGATTAGTAACTGAGCTAATTTCTTATTGGAGAAAGGATTGATCTGGGTTATGGATGTGCTAATAACCTTTCCAGGTGTGTAAGGGGGAGAGGACACAGACTGGCTGAAGAGGGACACAGACGTTACATCCTCCTTCCACTTCTGTACCACAAAATCAAGCTGAGTGTCTCCTAAAGGCAACAGGAGAAGGGATCACATCCTAAAACTGCTTTCCTACCATCAAACCCTATTTGTGTCTGTGTGTATGTCTATGAAAGAGAGAGATTTGAATTCAACTGCTGCAGTTAACTTACATGCGCTTCATACATACAAGCTCAAGAGGATTTTCTGGTTTTTTTTTCTTCTTAAAGCTGTGAGCCATTTATTTCATATTCATCTTTTTGGAATGGAAAGGGGGGGAAAAGGAATGCTCTGCTGGGGATTTGCTCTACTGAAAACCTTACATCTGAGTATCTTCCAGATCTGGAGGCTGGTAGCTTCTTACAGCTTCTTCATGACTTCTCTGGACCTCCACCCATGATAGATGTTTAACATGCTGTCACGCACATTGCTCTGTAATGACTTTGGTGGAGCCATTACAGTGAGTTACACCAGTGACAGACTGATACTTAAGTCAGTATATGTTTGCATAATATCTGTCTACGTTCTCACGCAGCCCCCCATTACCGCAGCGCTGGCGCACATCTCGCATAATGACAGCGCGGAGAGCTGGTGGGTTCAGCCCTGCTCCCTGTCACGTATTGCCATGGTATCCGGAACGGAATCAGCCAGTCTGTTTAAATAGGTGGACATTAATTTATAGAGTAAATTATCATGAAATGGAGGAAATAAGTGACTATCATTGGCACTGATTTGATCTAATGGAGCCTCACACTAAATTGCTAATATTCTCCCTCCTCCACTTTTTTTTTTTAATTTAAACAACAGAAACAAATAAAAATACAAGTCTTTGTTCAACGTACCTTCAAATATCATCGCCAGGTACACAATTTGCTGACTATGTACAAATTTACCTTACCTCCTCCCTGCTGCTCCTCAGGTTGGGGAACTGGATCTCCTTTTGGTTTCAGCAGAGACTCGGTAACCTGAAAATTAAAGGAAGGCACATTTATCGCGCTCTCCTAAACTCTCCTTTCCCTTTCTTATCTGGAAGAAGGCAGCTTTTGGTTTACTCGAGTGGAAGTCAGCTGTCCATTTCCTGACGGCAGCGAAGAGCAGACTCCCATCTGGCTGATGCAGATGCCACTGTTTTGACTTTATCCAGGTGGTCACCCCGCAAACCCTGTTGTGCCTAATTATTTAAGAGGGTTGTGAAACACTAGGTGATTTTATATACCATATGTGCTAGAAAACATAAGCACGAAGATGCTGTGGCTTAATGATGTGGCAACTTCGGCTCTGAATCTTCCATATTTTGCAGCTTAAATCTGACCTTTTGTAGCGTTGAGCATGAAAGAAAAGCGAACAGAATTGGAGATGGAGAGGTTATCGGCAGTGGTTATGGAGCCATCCTCCATCTTCTATCAAGATAAAGCACTTAACTCAATTTTAGACTATCCATCCTAGTGGGGAGAGGGTGGGAGGAGAGGGGGAGAGAGTCTCTCCTTTAAACGGGATTTCAGGATTTGGAGTTCAGAGGCTTCCTTCATGGTGTTAGAGTAAATCACAGACCTTCCTCTTTAGAGCAAAATAACAACACACCAGGTCTCCTGCTCTGGTTATTAATTTGTTTATTTTGAACGCACGTAGTTTGTTGCTTTGACTTCTCAAACAATGGGAAGGTACAAAGAGGGAAGGATAATAAATTGCATTCCCTCCTTTTTTGCCATCACAGGAAACCTTGAGGGACTGTTCAGCAAGCTAGAGCTCTTATCTGCCTTTGGGCGATCTCATTATCAAACCTTCATTTTGCTCCCCAGCAGGAGAGATGGCCTGCAATGTATGATAACCTCTACTTATGAAACTCACACTCCAGAAATCTCTGATAATAGGCCAGCTAAAATGGAAAACCAAAGAGCAGGCAGTAGGATTTCAGCCCTCAATAAAGACTACACACACACATGCACAGGCAGGCACCGAGACACCCTTACGCTTATTTATATTTCTATGCATCAGCCCAACTCTGCTTGCACCTCTCAGAACTTAAACCACAAATCTAAGGAGACTAACATTTTTCAGAATACTTTGAATAATATTTTCAAATAAGCCCGTGTGATAGAGAAGCCTGTGTCCCATCTACAGAGAGGTCAGTGAAATCAGTGGGAATTATAACCTATCTAACCTGCTCAGGTGTTTTTATAAATCCCATTAAACACTTATTTGAAGACTGTTGAAAATATGAGCTGTAAGAATGTAAGTAGCTGCTGGGGGTACAGAGAAAAAGAGGAGAGGAAGAATAAAGAGAATCAAGTTCCTAACACACTTGGGCACTTTGATTATATTTATTTTCAATTGCTTTCTTGTTGCTAACTCTCCTGTGAGCAGACTTTCTTACAGTGGTTTAACTCTTTGCCCGCAGCAGTGTCATTTGTGATGCTACCACCCAATTCATCCTTTAGCCACCAAACCCCCCATTTCTGAACCTTCAACTCTAGGCAACTAAGGAATAAATCCAGGGCAGTCCCTTTTGGATACAGGCTACAGAAGATGAGAGCTTGAGGGCCCTCCACCAAAAAAAGCCCTGTTAGCCACTCAATCTTGTTTGCATCAAGATGCCTCCAGCTGAAGACACACTTGCGAACCTTGATTCCTCCCATTTCCTCCCCATGAAGAGAATTTACTGCTGAGTAGTAAATTCTCTCAGCAGAGAACGACCACCTCCCTCTACGCAGTCAGATGTCCCCTGCATTCTGGCTCACTGTTGTGCTGTCACAAATATCAGCCTTCTGCAAAGTGCCCTGTTGCATCCAAGGGCTGGAGAATGGGAATGGAGAGCCAAGAGATGGAGAGGAGAGGTGGGCAGGGGATTTGGGGAGTTCAGCTGCAAATCCCAGAATTCACGTCCGTTCTGCCTGGCTTATGCTACGTATCCTGCAACCCACCATGCCCCGGAAAGGGATCCAGCCTACAGCTGGCCATGAGGGCACAATCACAACATACATCCAAGATCAGGGCTTCTCCAGTAATGCCCTGTTCCAGTTTGGGAAGTGTTGGGTCACATATGAAGGGTAAGAGGGTCCTTTTGAGCACAGAGAGGTATCTAGAAGGACTCCCTTGAAGGCACAGCACTACTAATCAATGCATTCCCACTTGCAAGGCTGTGTGGCAACCACCTCCCACCTCCAGTGGCCCCCACCCAAAGCAGCTGCTCTGCCATGGGCAGGCTACGCTGTTCTCCCCTAGGCAGGGGATGAGCCTGTGTGACACAGCTACTGCTCCACATCCCTGGGCCACCCACATGCCCATCATGCTGCCACGCCAGAACTTCTTTATCACAACCTGGAAAATGTGGCAATCCAGGCTATGAACTTACTTGTTATTTCCTTTTGTTGTACCACTGGGAGACATTCTGGATCAGAAAGAAAATGATGTGAAGGTGAAACCCCCAAAAGCATCAAAAATCCTTTCCCTCCATTTTCTTATCAGTAAAAAGGGTTAGCAATGGTCAGTTGATCTCCCTCAGTGGTGCGGGTGATGCAAAAATGTATTTGCACTTGTAAAATCTCCCTAGGCATAACACGCTGCTGAAAATATGATAACACTTTTAATTATATTTTAATATATCATATGGATTATATTTTTAATACCTTAAAAAATAATCCCAGCTAGTGAAAAAATAAACGCAGAGGACAAAAATATTAAGATATTAAAAGATTTTTCTTATTAAAGGCTAAATAGGTCATGTTTTTAAATTTCCATTAAACAGGAACACCTTCTGGAAAACAATTTTAAAAAAAAAACAAGGAAGCACCTAGTTCCCTGAATGGACTGCTGGGATAGGTTGTCCTTGCTGAACAAAAGAGTTAAAATAACAGAGTTCCCCCTAGTTTTCTGCACTGGATCTCAGACATGGAGAAATGCTCATGCGGGGGTGTTTCCCCAGATGAGCAGAGGCAGAGAGGGAAGAAGGAGCTCTCATGACAGAGGGTCTCCCACCGCTGTCGGCGGTGGGAGCGGGAGAGGTTGGCTGTCGGTGTGGCGGGAAGGGAAGGATGCTTGGTTCCCCCTTCCTTCCTGTGCACAGGCTGGAGCATCATGGTTGAGCTCACGGCCACCAAACACACCAGAAGGGCGAACAGGAACCAGGTCACACCTACTCTTACAGCACCAAAATGATTTTTTGTTGTTGTTAGAGTAGAGGTTATCAGTTCCAATGCCTATTAATCTAGCACTTTTCAGAAACTCCACAACCCCTTTTAATAGCACATGGGATGAAGTTTGGATTTTCTTTAATGGGAAGCAGAATGACTCTCTCACTGCTGAAATAGCCAGGGCTGTAGTCAGACCTGTCTGGGCAGATCCTGCAAGAGTCCGTGTGAAAATGGTAATATTATCGACAAAGTCGAGCCTACTCACAAACACGCAGAGGCCTTTTCTTTAGTAACGAACGGGGATATAGATGGAATACAAAGTGGTTCCCTTTTAACAGAGATGTTCGAGCTCTTCTCAGGTGTTATTTTGCAAAAGACAAAAACCCCAAACCCTAAAAGGCAGCAGATCTCTACTCCCAACATCCTCCACTCCGCCTTTCGTGCCAAGGAGTTGGTTGGATTCCGGGGAGCTGAAAGGAGATGGAGTTTGCGCTCGTTCTCCTCTCCGAGACTAAGGGCAGGTAATTATATCTGCATTCCTGGAGGAATGTTACAATAAATATGGCTGTCATTTTTCATTACTACATAGTGAACAAAGGGAACAAAGAGAACAAAAGAAAGTGTGGTTTTGCTAACCTGGACTTACATGTGCTTGTATATATGCAAGGTATAAGTAGAGGGGAAGAGTTTATTGCCATTATTTGCTGTGGCTGTACCAATTTGGCTGAATGTCTCAAAATTTACCAGTTTAGAAAACAAATAAAAAATCATTCACTGGGAAAATCCTTACCTCCTACTTGCTGTCCCACCATCAGGGTTGTTGGGTTAAAATGGAAATTATTTGAAGGACAAGAAATGCAATCATGTCTCCCTAACTTCTACCCTACAAAGCACAAATATTCTCTTTCTCATTTTTTCTCTCATTTGGCTTCCTCTCAGTAGTGGCTAGATTTCTGAATTTGTCTTGGTGACCATTGTCTTACCATGCCGGTATACATGGCAAAGGAATTTGTGTAAATGAAAGTAGTTAGAAAATGTGTGTGTCATTTGTTTCTTCCCTCTATAGTCATCTTTGACACTTCTGTTTCAATGCAGGCAAGATAAAATAAAAAATAGTCAATAAACCTAATCACTGAGAATATCTAATCCGAGACACAGCTCAGAGTCCATCTCTATGCCTGTGTATTTTTGTTTCATGGTTCCTAGGTGTTTTTACTGACTAACTGAACAGACACTTTGATTTGCCAAACTGTTATTAGAGAAAAAATTAGAAGGTTCACAGTGTTCACACTGACTGCAAAATTATCTCCTGAGTTGCCGAGAGAACAGTTTGCACTCATCTGTCTGAAGTCTAGCAGTAAATGGAAAATTACGGTGTAAGCAAAATTTCCCCTGGCAACTGTTTATGTATGAAACATCAAACTCTGGAAAGGACTAAAAATGCATAAGTCACAACAGCTGCTCATGTAGGAAGGATCCCAGGGTGGGGTCTTGCCTTTCCCTTTCTCTGGTAATGGATCTCTGAAACTTTGCTGGGACCTAGTAGTGACAAATTAATTTCCGTTATATCCAAAATCCTACACTCAGTCTTCCATGCTGCTTTCTACAGCTTTTATATTTACCTTGCACATCCCCTCCTTTCACGTCTCAGCTCTCGACGGGTACAGTTGTACCATCACGTTGACCACCCCCTTCTCCACCCCAAGGCTCTGGTCCCTGATGCTCTCTGCCACACCCATGCTAGTCTGCTGCCAAGATCCAGCTTGCAGAGACCCAGGCACCAGCTGTTTGCTCACGCCTGCACCACAAACACACTTTGAAATCCCTCTCCCCACAGCAGCACTACAACTCCAGCCCCAGAAGGTCTTGCAGCCTCAGACTCCCCACACAACTCATGCCTTTAACTACTCTCCAGAAGTCCACAGATGTCAAGCTGCTGCATGTTCCTCTATAGATATTCCAGAGCTACAGTGGCTCCATATGGGCCCAGATGACCCGGGTGAAGCTCGCCCACTCTAGAAAATGCTGGCTTCCAGCAGTGGGGACAATCGGCACCAGCTGGCATGGGACAAGCTGAGACCTCTCCCAGCACGGGGCACAAAGACGGTGCAGACACACGAGCGTCATGGGGCTGATGCTCAGCTGCAAGAAGGCTTAATGGTGGACATTTCCACACTGCGTGTGAAAGTGCAGACTTGTCCAAGCTAGGTGTCCACCAGCTTTAGCTGTGGTAGCACAGAGCTCAGCGATCTAACTGTGCTCAAGGACTGTGTTCCTGTGCTCAAGGACGGGTAGCACAAAAGTTGTGTGAAGCAACTGCAAACCCATCTCTATCAGAAGGGCAGAAAGCAAGTAAGTGGAAATTAGTGAAAATAATTTTCTGAAATAAAGAACATTGATGAAAACCGAGATATTTCTGATTTCTCTCTCTCTTCTTATCCGGTCTCAACCTGTTTGCTCTAACAGGCACCTTCTTGCCAGTAGCCACAATGACATCAATTGAGTGGGAGTGCAAAGCATCAACATTACTTGTGAGAACAATTCAGTTAGGGAAGGTTGCTCTGGTGGTAACGTTAGAATCGAAACATTCAAATGCAAAGACAGAGAGGCTAACAATTCAATTTACGCTGTGAATGCTGAACAGCACATTAAGCAAATCAGTTCAGATGGCTCTGCGTTGTTCTTGTTTAAAGAAGATCAGAAACAAAATTTCAAGTCCTGTATCACATCTAAATGCTAAAGCTGAAGCACTAAAACGTTCGCTCTTGCTATTTTTATTCTACTGCATTTAACAGAGCCGATCGGTCTTTCACTGCTGCCCTGTGGTCCACAGGGAACTGCTGTGGTCCTTTACAGAAGATCTTTTCAAACAAAAGGAATATCAAGTTTACCATGTGGTTACACTTCATGTAATGAGCTGGAAGGAAGATATTTCAGGGGTGTTAATGTTAATTTTTTTCCCAAATATTCTTGTTATAACATCACCCACAACATAATACACAATAAAGCTTTCAGTTCTAGGCCTAGATTCCCAAAGGACTGCGAGTTTCTAAAGTTGCAAATAGCCATTCCAAGGGTTTTTGAAGAGCTTAAGCAAGGTTGGTACCTAACTATGCAGGTTATCCTAATGCTGGCTGTCCCATCAGGACCTGGAGGTGTTCCCCTACAATCTGACACACTGCCTTGAGCCCTTCAGTGGAGCAAAAAGTCTGTACAAATAAGACATGTGCATAGCAACACTTTTTTCCATAACAGACCTTGTCTCAAATATTCCTGGACTCAGTCCTAAACCCTGGCCCACGCACTCCAGCAGTCTCCAAATACAGCAGCAGGGCAGACTTGGAGACCTGGATAAGAACAAACCCTTACAACAAGACCTAGATCAGATGGTAATTTTATAGCTGAAAACATCTGTTTCTGAAAACTTGCGGAAATGGAAGGAAAGACCCCAAAACGGAGATGTGGAGACGGCGGGGCTGGAGGCAGCACCGCGGTGTCCCCATGGTGCTGTGTGCTCCCAGGTAGGGCTAATTAGCTCTTGCTGAGCACCACATCAGCACAGCCACACAGAGCTGGAGACTCACGCTTGCTTTCCCGCATCCCCGGCTTGCTTGGAGCTATGCTGTGCCACTTGCAAATGTTTTGAGATTCATTAACCTCTCTCTGCACTCCCCAACTGGAGAGACAATCTATCAGGACAGGAAACCTGCAGCAGCAGCCAGACAGACAGGATGATAATTTCTCACCCATTCTCCTTTCCTCTGCTCTAACACACTCCAGATAATCACACCTGAAGCTAGATCAGACAGGGACAAAATTAACTGGAACCAGAACTCAGTCCTCACACATTTCTTGCTTGTACCTACACAAGGCACCGCGACCCTTCCCCATCTGTCACCTTGTCCACACGTCAGCCGTGCCAGCTCACAGCCCAACTCCGCCGCGCCACGCAAGCCCCTTCCGCTGCTAAGCTACCAGGATGCGATTGAGACATTAACAACTATGTCTGCGCTGGTCTCCGCTGCCGGGCGTGCAAGCCTGCACGTGCAAGAAGGGACGTAGGCAATCACACACCCAGTTGTCCAAGTCCTGTGTGCATTCTCACACAGACGTAGAAATTCAACGTGTTTTCCCCATCTCTCTCTCTTTTTCCAAGACTCAAGAAGTCAGTGACTACAATTTAGCCATCTCTGTGGCACTATTATTCAATGCTTTATGTCTTAAAGGTATGGAAAATATTCTTGAGAAAATAAGCCTGGTAATGAATTCTGTATTTCTTTTATTTTTTTCAAAAATTATCTTTTGAAAACAAGTTTTCTTTGGTCAAAATATAACCTCCTCAATTTTATAAAAGTTACTGGGAATTATACTGGTCTGCTACGCTTTTCTGGACCTGAATTAATAGTGACTAGTTTGACACATATTACTTAGTTTACCTAGGTAGGGTATTACTTTCTTATCTAACTACATTAATTGATTCTACATCACTTAATAGCTCAATAGCTTATCAGGTTACTTCACTCACTAGACAAGCTAAATGTCTGGAGGCAATTAGAGTGTCATTCTCCGTAATAACAAGTTTCTTTGAGAAGTTGCTGATGAGGTTCTTTATTACCCAGATTATAAAACGTATCTTCATACTGTTATAAATATAGGTACAAATTGAAATTACTTACCAGGAGTCCCACTTCCCTAGCAACCATGCAGATTTTAGGCTCATTTTAGGAATGGTTGTTTTCTCCCCTTCCTTCCCCCTCCCCAATGCTCTCTCCTGCCTTCCTAATGATCTGTGTCCAATTTTCTGTCACTCAGAGGTGATCTTCGACTACGGAGGATCTGTCACCTCGTCCCTTGCAGTTTGCCATTCTCAATGTTCAGGATGTTACCTCCGGGGCACTGGGGCTCAACATCACGTTTTAATTATGGCTGCTCTTCTCCTCTGCTGCCACTTACATGATAAGTGCAAAGCCAGAGAGGAGCTCTTCCCTTTCACATTTCCATCCGTCGACAGCCATGCCGTACGGGAGGTTACACGCAAATTCCCTGCCTTGTCCCAGCAGAAGATCTGAACGACCTGTACTGTCTTCCATCCCATCCCTCCCACAGCAGCTTTCCGCTTCGACTTAGTGACCTGGTTTGTTTCTCACCTACGTATCTGAAAAGCTGTTAAACGTGGTTAATCCTGTGCAACACCGCACCTTGGACAGACAACCCTCCCTGTGCATCTCCAAATACACCCTGGTGCCCAGTAGAAACCTGAACAGATTTTGCTTACTACTGCATGTATTCAAACAGTAATAAATGCTTCTTTCCATTGATTAAATTAATAGTGTTTAAAATGAAGTAGAATATCATTAATTTGCTAAGTTGCCTACAGGGTTAAGTTTTATGTGGGAAAGAGCCCAGACCTAATAGAACCGATGCTCATTTTTGTGCAGTCTTCAAACCTCTCTGCACTCCGCAAAGCCTAAATCAATATTTTCTTATTCCAAACCGGTGTCCCACTTTTGGGCAGTGAGGGAAGCGAGCAGAGGGGGAAGTGGGGATGTAAGAGATGGGCTTTGGGCTCTGGTGATGCCAGCGCTGTGAAAAGGAGACAGTCGAGACTCTTGTCAATCACCCCACAGGCTGCCACTGGCTCTGCCTTCACTGGCTCTGCTCCCCTAGCCAGCTCCTCTCCGCTCCATCAACACCAGTGCCTTAACGTTAAAAACCTCCTTGCATTACTGGAGCGGTTTGGATGGTCTTCTGTGAATGCGTTAGGAAGGCTCTTCTGAGCCTTAGTGGCTTCTCTTTATCAAAGCAGAGTTTTTAGAAAATTAAGATGCACAACTCCAATTTGCTGTGGGGCACAATGTATTGTTTCTGTTTTCACCCCGTGGCAAAGATGTGAACAGAAAGTCATCCATCCTTGAAGATCCCAGGGCCATGCTTGAAGGCGACAGTCCAGCTGCAGGCTGGGGTCTGGGGAGACGTCGCCCTTAAGGACCCACAGTCTTTACCTTCTCGGAGGTGGGTGCAGGGGTCCTTTGCCCCATTAGGCTCTAATTAGAGACCTGGCTGAAGCGCAGCGGCTGCAGAGTCCTGCTGCCAGGCAATCCCCAACTGATGCTTTCAATTCTTAGCTTGGGTGGACTGAATAAGAATTTTAAAATACTCTAAATGATAGATTTCATTTTGATCAGAAGCACCAACAATGCTACTCCAGCCTCTCCAACCCAGACTTTCAAAACAGTCAGCCTGGGAACAGGGCAGAAGTGTGATTTTAAACGGCAAAGGAAAATCCTTTATAGTGTTTTTTCTTTTACTCCTTCTTGCTGCTATTTCTCAGCTATCTCCTGTGGCCAGGCGGGTGATTGAAGCTGCCATTAATTGTACTCTTTCTTCTGTTTCTTTAGGAAGGTTTGGGGTCAAACCTGGAAAAGCAGCAGGAGCTGTGGGAAGACAGAAAGACTGGGGGGATTAAGGCAGAGGGCGTTTAAGCATTGCTTGTGATCTTGGTTTAAAGGAGCAGAAACCCCAAGTCTCTCCACAGAGGGATCTCATCTTGATCTCGTCTGGGTTCCTGATGAATGTCCAAGGGAGCGGCTGTTTCCTCATCCTGCATGGAGGCTTTGCATGTAAGGAAAACCAGGAACGCTTGGCCCCTGGGACGCCAAGGTGCCAGTGTCCCATCCTGAGCGCTCAACTCCTCCCCTGACATGAGCATCTCCATCTTCAAGTGCATCACAAATGCCATGTCTCCCTTCCAAATGCAGTTCCTCCAGGCTCGTAGTTTAGGAGCTGAGTGGCTGAGGAAACTGTGTTTTGCTTTCAAGCCCCTGATTCTCACCTGCTTTTTATACAAATAAAGACAAAGCACAGAGCATCATTGAGAGACATCGTCCTGAGCGAGCAGCTCCTTTGCTTCAGGAAGAACCAGGACTCTGAGCTTGCGAGACACAAAAGCAGCCTCAAAACTGCAGAACTGCGTTTCCGTGCAATCACAGCCATCCTACGTGAGCTACGGCTGTGCAGCTCGGCCCGGTGCATTTCCTCTCTGTGCCTCCTCTCTTTGGCATTTGAGATGTTCAGGAGTTTTCAGAGGACAAACAAACAAAACCCTTGCGGTTTGCCTTTAAATAGTATGCGAGACCCGTGGCTAGTTGATATTCACCAGCAAGAGATGTCTGCTACCTCAGAACAATTAGTCTAAAATATTTATCAGAAATAAGTGGTGGGGTTTTTTGTCCAAGTTTTTGAAGTTATGAGGCCTCAGATGGGATTAATGGAAATTTTAATTAAGATATGGAAATAAGCTGCTTTCTCCCTGTCTCTCTGAGACTGCAGGGAGTTAACGTTATCCTCAACAGCGTGTCTCAACCTGCTGGGGGAACCATTTGCAAGATGACTTTGCTTTTAAGTTCACCTTAGACAGGATGTTTAGCCAGGAATTTGACATGAACCCCACGTCCATGTCTGCAAAAAGCTGCTGCCCCCAAGTACCATGACCGACCGATGTCCACGCTTGCATCATGGGGGTCAACCCATTGCAGGGAAAAGCTTTCCTGAAGAAGGGAAAGAGATTTAAATCCTTTAATGTGTTTTCCGACACGCATCCTGGCTATCTAGCTGATTATCTGGGCTCCGCTCATAGGAGAAGATAAACAAACGGGAATTGAAGGAGAGCAGCGGAGGAGAGGAGCCCAGTGAGGGCTGCGGGCAGCCAGGCTGTGGTGAGGAGCATCCCAGGAGGAGCAGGGGCTCCGCTTCAGCACTTCTCCAGGCTCATGCTGGTTCAGATGGGACCTTGAGGAGGCTGATGCTAAGGCAGAAATGAAGCACTGATGATTTTACGTCTGCTCAGCAGTGCAGAGCTCCCCTGACTTCGTCCAGCAACCACAGTGCAAACGCCCAACACCAGCAGAATCCTTCCCCTCTTGAAACACTGCAGTTACCTTAGGAAAAACATGTATTTCATAGATGTTGACCCTCTACACCATCCCATTGCTAATGGTGTGAAAGGAGCTTTTTTGGAAGTAAAGAATTTTAATTTAAGCTTGGACCAACTTTAGCCTCTGGTTCTTGAAGACTTCGTTGGAAATCAGGAACCCAAGTTTGCTGAAGAGCTGGATTTTTGCACAGGGGCAGAAATTGTGACTTGCATGAAGACAATGTCTCAAAATATTGAGGAAAGGTGTCTGCAGGAACTGTCTGGAAGCTTTCCTGCTTTCTCTGCCTCCTTTCTCCCTTTAGTCTATATAGATAAGTCTCACTTTTCCGAGTCTAAAGTTGAGGGAAAATGAAGCACATAGGCATCTATATTTTTCAAAGAGAACTACGTTTTTGGATGCTTGACTTCAGAAAATTACCGTCTGGCTTCCAGATGCACTAAACATCTGTATTTCTAGCTGAGTTCAACAAGAGAAGATGTTTTAAGAGAAGGACATTTTAATTCTCTTTCCAAAGGTAGTGAAAAGTATCCAATAAAAGTATTTGAAATTATTCGTATTATTTTGCACCCTGTGGGATCAAGCTTCAATTCCTACTGATACAAAAAAAAAAAAAAAAAAAAAAAAAAAAAGAGTTGTTTTATTTATGGGAAACAAGTCTCATTCCCAAATCTGTTAAACCAATAGAAGCACTTCTGAATGCACCGTGACATATTTCATGTAAGGATCACAAAATAATTTACGAAAATTAATTAATCAGGTATTGAGACGTAAACACGAGCTATCTAGGCATTTCCATACCAAGCCCATCTTACTGACAAGGGGGGACTACAGGGCATAAGATGCCCTGCCCAGGGTCACAGATAGGTCCATAGCGATGCTAACACTGAAATTCAGGAGCAATTTTTCTCTTTCTTCAAACCCAGAGTCTGTCCTCTAGCATTGGGAACAAAGGAAAAAGGGAAAAAGTAAAAGGAATAGATGTATTAAGGATGCCCAGATGTTCCTGACACAGAGGGCGTAGGTCAAAGCTGAGATCCTATTTCAAAATCCAGAGAAAATTACCTTTCCAATGACATGTGGCGTGACCTTCAACTCCTGATAGTCTAGGAGCAGTCCATTTCTGAGCATTTGGAGCATTTTACATTCAGGATTTCTAAATCATCTCTTATCATTTACTTACCTCTCTTCGATAATGAACACTATTTTTCCACTGCATCTCACTTTTTTATGTGGGCTGCACGCTACACGCTCTTCAAAAGCGCATGAAAAATCTCAAAGCACAAACCTGACATTTAATGCAAGACTCGGGTAGAGTTGCTGATTACTGCTCGCTTATATGTGTTGTACAAAATGTGTAGACAGACTGCAGAAGGCTGGGAGGCATTAAGCAGAGATGATTTTGAGGGGATCTCAACCAAATTAAACTTTTTTTTTTTTTTCAAGTAAAGCCCAGCAGGGGATAACAAAAATTAGGGTTGGATTTACTAAAAATGAAGTACTCCGGTGATTAAAAAATGATTGGCTGCAAAATCCCAAACTGCATTTGGTTGTGAAACAGCACCAAGCCAAGGTAGTGTGGCTTTGATAAATTGTATTGCTAATTACAAATATTTCATAGTATCTCCATTCATAGAATAAGGATGGAATGGTTTAATGACAATTTATTAGTGCAAATACACAGACATAGTGCATTTTAATCTTCTTTTTCTTTCTTTTGTTTGCTTGCTTGTTTTTTTTTTCTCCAATTGGTTCTTCCAAATAGGAAAAAATGATAATCGTTATCTAAGCTCTTGACTTCCCTTGACTTAATTGCAATCTAAGCCCACTTCTAATCTCTGCAGATCACGGTTGCACGATTTGGAGTTTAATTTGAGCCCCTGGTGAATACATGCGCAGAGGCTGGGGGGTTTGTGTGCACACACATTTGTGTGCTTAGCGTTTTGAACATTTTTTTCTTTTTAAAAAGCTAGCAGAAAAAGGTCTCTCCATCTTTTCCCTATTAGCACACCAGTATCTGCCCGCCTGCTAGTATTGCAGCTTTCTAAAGGATCAGGGTTTTTTTCACAATTCCATACTTCATGATACAAATAAAATTAAGAGCCTTTGAGGGAGAAAACCATAATTTGCTGAGAGTGAGTAAGACCGGAGCAGTTTTTCTGTGCAGTTCCACTGAGTGTGTCACTGAGGTAGGGAGAAGATCCCATTGTGCTTCACGTCTGATATTGCAAAGCTGGCTGAGGAATCTGGATGCCTAATTCTTATTAGAATACTACATTGAGGTTTCTCGTATACATCTTCACCTCACATGTGCCCCAGGAGGATTTCTCCAGCCATTTGGAAATACAGGAAAGGAGATCTCAACCTCTCCTCAGCTGAGGAGAACACATGGCACGCACGGAGTAAGAAACAACACACCCAAAATTTGAACCAACTTATATTTGAACTCAAGAGAGATGAGTTACCTATTTCTCTATACATTTGATTATTATTTTTAAAGTATCTGCCCATCCTAGACCAGGCTGAAAACCCGAAGCACTGAAATCTCTCCATTTTTGGTGACTGCACCTAAACAAGAGCAGAACGACTGTTTGCCCCTCTAGGAACGTCCTCACCCGCACAGCCAAGGAATAAACTCAAAACTGCTTCTCCTGCTCTGGAGGAAAATACATTATCTCCTCTCCTGCTCACTTACTAACACGAAAGCAGAGCCACACACACTCAAAAAAAAAAAAAAATTGCTATGCTTGTAGCTAAGATTTAGGTTGGTCACTGCTGAACTAAGACTTCCACAGTTTCATTTAGCTACAGGGTGGGGGCCCAGCTCATTACTCTGAAAATGTAATGATGCTTCTGCTTCCATTTCCACAATCAGCTGCTCCTTTTTACAAAGGGGCTTCTGACATATTAAAGACGGGCCGTGAGCCAGCCAAGCCCCATCCACCGTTGCTGGACCACTTTGGACCTTGATGAGGGACTGTGGCTGGGCTCCATCCTCAGTGTGGGTCTGGTGGAGGCAGCCCGCAGAGCTGAGCCAGGTTTGGGGGTCCAGAGGCAAAGACTGACCTGCATTGCATTTACACCTCCGTTGTCCTCACCTGGGTGTTGCAAACCGGCTTCAGTGCTGCTAATACCTTGCCTGAGCTGAACTCTTCTTCCAAGAATAGATATCCAAACCCTCCTGTGCGGTATTTTTATCTGCACTATATTCAAGGTCGTTATGAGCTCAGAATTATCCTCAGCTGAAATGATGCATTGTCCAAGCTTTCTCCAAGCACGCTCTCACATGTCTGCAAGTCCCAGTGCCTGATGATTAACAACGAGTCCAACCGGGGACTGAGAGACAAGCAATGAAAAATGTCCCCGCAAGCCAGGGAGGCTGGATGTGAAGGAACAAATCCCTTTAAGGTGCCCTGAGAGTTCCTTTTAGGACCATGATAGCTCCATTAGTTGTAGCTAAGGTGCCACTTCGCATTTCATGCTACAGCGAAGTTTTCGTTTGACCAGCAGTGATTTGCACAACTTGTGGAAGTTTCTTTCTCAGTGCTGGCACATTAAGGGAAAAGGCTACACAGCGCTGCAGGCGAGATCCAATATTTTGTTGTCGTGTACGATTGCCTATTGACTGTGAAAAAGCAAATCTGAACATAGGCTGAACCACGCAAGCTTTTGGATACCTGCATCCAAGTCCATGGTACTGCTTAAAAAGAGACCCTTGGGTAAATGTTTTGGGGGTCCCGTTTTGCCTGACCCCAGAAAATGTGTCAGACTCTCCCAGTTAAGAAAAAGGATGTCTGTCTTTTAACTCAATTAGCAAACACTGCCAGCTCTGACAGTCCCCAGCTCAGTCCCCAAGCTGTCAGCTGCTGGTCTAATTTTAGTTTTGTGTACTGTCTAGATAGCGAATTTATTGATGAAATATGGTCATAGGTGTAAGAAAATCTTCAAGGATCCAACACAACTTTTTGAACCTATACTGGTAAAGACTAATGCATATCTTGATGAACTGGCAAATGCATCTTTCTGTCCCTGAAGTCTTGTGTATGTGAAAAAAAAAAAATTCGGAAAGGATGCCGACACTTTGTATGTTGGCTTGGTTTTTTGTTTTTGGTTTTCAGTCCTGCTGAAGTCAATGAAAAAAAAAAAAAAGGAAAAAACAATGTCTAAATAATTGTCTAAATAATTGTTACTATGATAGTGCTGAGGAGACCCAGCCCTGGGGCAGCACTTGGTTCCACAAGCATTGTTCTCAGCTTAAAAAGCCAAAAACTCCTTACGGAAAAGTTTTGCCCTAAACATTATCGGGCACTAGCAGACATGATTGCTGCCGTGCTGCACACAAGGATGATGTTGTGTCAAGAGACCAGAGGTGGGAGAAGAGAGTGGCAGAAGTGATCTGCAGGTTGGCAGCTGGGTAGAAAGGTGACAGCAGCCAGAGAAATCCTTGACTAAGCTTTGTGTTTCTCATCTAAATTAATGCCAAACACACAGTACATTGTAGTAAGTCAGCTTCCATTCTACGTGCCATGTTTCCTGTGAATGGAGCTCTCTGAAAGCTCAGTGTCAGAACAGATACTAGGGGACAGATTTAGAACAAGTTAGTCCCCCAAAATCTGAATTTTGTAAGCCCATGCAGCTCGGAAAACAATGGGATCTGTGGTAGAACATCATCTCGTATAATCAGGGCCAAAATAATTGTAATGAACAAGATCATACCCTCCTAGATCAGTGTATCTTTGCGTGCATGGGGATTGACCTTCACAAACGGGAGTGGAAGCCAAAGCAGTGGGGGTATTGGCTCCGTGGTACACAGAGCAAGGGCTGGAGGGGAAAGAAAGCCCTCTGGTTCTGCAGAGGTTGCCTGCAAATAACAACTGGGCTCCTCGAAGTCAGTGCTCACGGCATCCCTTCCCAGAGCCTCTGCAGAGGAAGCAGTGGCTGAACCCAACAAACCGCAACCCATTTACACACGGAGAGGGAGCAGGCGGGACCGCTGGCTACAGAGCCAGGGAAGAAGGCAAGGCAGAAACCCTTCAGAAGTGTGAGAAAAACTATCCTGGATGTGTGGGAAGAGAGGGGGAGGTCAGACAGATAACACTGCTGGCTTCTGTTTTGTGTCTCGGGTCTTCTCATGTTCTAACTGACTGTGTTTGACATGAGCGTGCCCTCATTGTTTTAATTTAACTCTATGTTGTATATAGTATGTTGTTAATGCCTTGTGCCTTATTTGGTAGAAGCAAAAGGTTCTGAGCCCTTAAGGGGGTGGTGGTGGTGGTGGGGAAATCAATAAATCACAATAAAAGTGAAAGAAAAACATTTCTCTGGCAACCAGCAATGCAGCACCAGCAGGAGCAGCAGCTGCACTAAGGGGGGAGAAAAGACAGGGGAAAAAAAATAAACAAGATGTCTCATTTAAAAAGAAAAAAAAAAGAGAATTTAAAGCAAGATACATGTTTTTGCAGGAAAGGAAAAGGGAGTTAAAAGAGGGTGGTTACATGGAATAATTTCCCTTGAAAAGCACATCCTTGTGCTGGCACTTCCTAGCCGCTGGCTCCCTGCGGATGCTTCAGCCCGTTCCTGCTGCCCAACTTCACAACTGCTGCGACGAACGCGGAGAAAATGCAAGATTTGCAGCAATGCAAACGTTTCGCACTTAGATATGGAAACCCTGACTTCATTTTACAGCTGGCTCTTCAGGCTTTTCCTTTCCGATTTTTTTTATCTTTTTAGAAACACGGAGAAGCCCAGTGCTGCCTGAGAAGCCGTGGTGCTCACTGGCGCGGTTACGTGAGCCGCGTCCGACTTGTTCGTTAGTGCTCGTGAGGCCGGCGCTTTAAGTTTGAACTAATCAACAACTCAGGCTAAACAACTCCTGGGGAAACTGCTACTTGAAAATGAATAAATTCTCAGCTTGGAAACTTGTAATAAAACCATCTAATTATTGGTTGCTGGGTTATTTTCTTGTTTATGAGTCCTTTAGGAGCAAGTCTGATCTATTCCCTTTGCAGGTTTCTCCCTCATCAATACCGAGAATTCATGTGAAGCAAAACACCGGACACATCAGATCATCTGCTCGCTTGCCTGAGAGTCACTTACAGGGTGTCCGATATTTTAAAATTTAAAAAGTACTCAAAGGGTTTTTAGAAGAAATGAGATAGAAACAGCCTGGTTTATAAGAGTGAAAATTAAATATTCTTGGCTAAAAACTCCTGACAGCAGCTAACAGCAAAAGGAATGGGTTAAAGAAAAAAAAAAAAAGGCTATTAATGTGAGTTTAAAAGTAGCAATTAAATTAAACAGGTATTCTGCAAATACAGATTTAAAGGCGGATTTCAGCCTGGGAAGCTCTGAATCAGCTGAAAGGAGATGAGTGGCTGCAGAAAGCCCCTGCTCTGGCAGAGAAACCTCGCAGGGCTGTTCGTTCCCGTGAGAGATGCCCCATGACTTCTGGTTGCACACACACCCGCGTGCCCTTTCTCCACACAGGGCTTCATTCCCCAGCTTATAAACAAGACGAGGGCTTGTACAGGAAGAAATAGATGCACTACTAACTTCTATTTTCACTATTTTAATATACGGAGTCAAAGCAGTTACCCAGCAGAATACCATCACCAGCTGCCAAAAAGGACATTTTTGAGTACTTGACAGCTTACCAGAGGAATTCCATCACATCATGCACCCAGTAAAGATGGAAGCAGTCGGAAACATGGAACACGCTGCCACTATTTCACTTTAGAAATTAATCACCCTGGATGTGAATTCCTTTCCTCGCTGCCTCTCTACAACCTGTGCTGCACAGGCAGCCTCAGTGACATTTCACAATCCGAATAGGAAATGCCAATCCTAACCCGACTGGAAAAAGAAGCAGGAGCCCCCACCATGGCACTTTGCTGTGCGAGGTGCTCTCCAAACACAGACCTGAATGACGATTTCCCAGCAGACTAAAGTCTGAGAGAAAATCCTTCTTCTCCTCTAAACTCCTGTGGATTAGGTATTTCCGTGTGTGTGTCCATCCCTATTTATGTGTGTGGGTGTCTCACCATCAAGACCCTTTCTTCCCCCAGTTCCTGCTCGCCTGTTGTCAGCCTGCAGAGACATGTGGGCTTGGTCTCAAGTAAAAGAAGAAAAATGGAACGCAACAGGAGCAAAGCAATGGCTGTGATCATTGACTTCTCTGCAAGCTCACCGGAAAAAAAAGCTGGTGGAGAAAAAACAGAGGAGAGAGAGGGAGGTACGCTGAGGCCCAAGGAGAGCCTCGCCGGCATCGGTAACTGGCATGCTGCCATTGTGGTTTGTGGAAATGCCCAGCTCCTCTGCAACAGGGCAGATTTCGGAGGAGGTATTCCCACCTGCTTTGATTTCTCCACCTCTTCCAAAATACTGCAACCCAAAACCACAACACCGACAGGCAATTCTGCAGGGCCGTCGTTCTAGTGACCTTCAGTCTGAATGCTAAATAACGCAAAATTCGGTCAGTCTGGAGTCAAACCCAGTGAGGGGTCTCATTCTCAGTGCTGGTTCACTCCTCGCATGGGGATACACCACTGTCTCTCCATCCCCACGCCCTGCCCACCCGAGGTCCGTGGACAGGTACACCCAGGTGGCTCGCTGCCCACCAGCCTTCCTCCTGCAGCGTCCGGGAAAGAGAAGAACATCCAACTGCCAGGTATCACACAGGGAATTTGCCATTGTCGTTATTCTGCTGCAATCATTCAATAGCAACCACCCCAAACCCGAGACTTTTCAAGGAGGATTGGGGTGGTTTTCAGCCTACTCACTCCACCAGAGCCTTGCAGCCTGGGAAGAGTCCCAGATTGAGGTGAGACCCTAAGGACCTGATTTCCAATATTCCTACCCATCAGCCCCATTCAGACATAAACTGAAACTTGTGCCTAATTTCTCCTCTCACAGAAGTCGTAAGCACAGGAGCCAGAATTAGGCAAGAAAGCAGCGCTGTGTTACCCATCACTTGGGCTTCGGTGTAACAAGGCAATAGAGATGCTATGAGGCATTGCTGTGTCAAAGGTGAACAATTCACTTTATCTTCCTCATCATGCTATTGAGACAATTCCAAAGAAACGTGTGCATGTCTATATTTAACTCTGGTTCCTTTATAAAAATAAATAAAAAATAAATTATTCAGCTCATACAGGCAATGAATATAGGCCACGGAATCCAACACACAGCAGCAAAAGTACTCCATTATTAAGTCTGTAATTGCCAAGAATTAATTTGCTAATTGCATGCAACTAATCTGCGTCCTTTTTGTTTTATATCAATTAACAGAGTAATTAAAAAAAGCAATCTTCTTGATAGTTCCTCACTGGCAGACTTAGCCCAGCAGAGCTAATGAAAGAGGGCCACCCTTTAACTAACCTCATTAGTATCTCTTCTTTTGTTAAACATCCTACAAAAAAATAGTTAATTTTGCTGCATGGAAGTCCTTGATGTTAGACCGCTAATGAGGGGGCCACACGGCTCTGCTTCGGTGTTTGTTTGGAGAGCGGCTCTGCTCCCTGCAAAGGCAACGCTCGTTCCCTGCCTTGCTGCCCTTCCAGGGATGGAGAGTCAGGTCGACAGCCAGAACCTCAACCAGAGTCCTGGTGAGAGGTTTTTAAAGACAAGCAGTTACCAAGCTTTCAAAGTTCTCTCCAGGTCAAAGACAAAGTTTGTTTCATTAAAAAAAAAAAAAAAAAAAAATGCAAACAAGAGAAGACCTGCCTGCAAGAAGAGAGCAGCTAAGATACAGCTGTTTCCAGCTCTGAGAGCAGAGCTGGGGAAAAAAAGGCAGATGAGTTTCCAGCTACTGCAGAGATGATGCGCTGGAGGTTTACGCACGGCGTAAGCGATCCACGCAGGGAGCAGCCAAACGTGGCTCTGGACGCCTGCGCTGGCTCATCCGAACCACAGACGGGCGGGAATTGTTTGGGAGCTGGGAGATGCACAGGGACCTGCTGGAATTTTCAATAGCTTGAAATTTCCACTCGTTACCTGCTCTTCTGAAACCCTCAGAGGATCTCTGCCCATTGGCAGCTCCTGGCTCTAAAAACGCCCCTGCACGAGGGGAGCACAAGCACTGCCCTCATTCACTGGGATAAAAGACTATAATTATTTTTTTTTCTGTTTTAAGAGATATTCTATAATATTCTGTTGTCCAAAGGAAAGCTTGTGGGGAGAGCTGCAGCACTGCTAGCACAGCAGACATGCACTAGTCCCCAGGACCACAGGCTCTTTTTCTTTGTTTGCTTTGCTTTGGGGGTCTGCTGGGTTAGGACCACCCCGTGCTGGTGTACATGACGTGGACGCCTCACTCCTGCAGCACGTAGTGCGTCGGTGGGGTGCATGGGGCTGGACCAAACGGTGACTTCTTGGCTGTGGTTGAGCACCATGCCAGTCACCCACCTCCCCATCAGGCTCACCATCTGAAGGTGTTTACAGCTCGTGTCCTGCTTTTTCTGACAGCTCCTGGAGCTGGAAACTGTCCTTGCTGTAATGAGAGCTTCCACCAGGAGGCAAGTCGGGCTTCACAGCGGCACCGCAAAGAGCGGAAACGGCTCTGGCCAAGAGCTGTCCTTCGCCATGGAGGGGTCCCAGATAATGCTTGGGTGTCAGAGACAACAGGAATTTATCTCTGAGCACATCAGATGAGACTTAGACATTTTTCCCTGGGTTAGATTTCTAGATCTGCTCAGTAGATTTACTGAAAAAGTGTCAGAGTAGCAGGTGGCAGTGTTAGTAGCGTTTTCCTGTTCCAGGGGCTGGGCTTTGTCAGAGGACACCAAAACGGGTCCATGTTACTCTGAAATGACAAGTTGAAACCCAGGCAGGTTCAAAATCGCCTCCCAAGCGAGCTGGGAGCCCAAATCCTAGACACAGAGAGAGTGCACTATGTTTCTCTTTTGGAGATTTTTGGAAACCATCTCTCCCTCCAGACAGTTTCTCCCGGGTTGGGTGGATGTTCCCCAGAACATTTAAGGGAGACCTGCCAGCGAGATGCTGGACCCAATCCTGGAGATCCTTAGAGACAAGCCAGAACTCATTTCATCATTCTCTTGCCTATTACCTGTGTCCGCAAGATGTGCTCTCACAGGCAGCCTGAAACCTTTTTGTCATTCCAAAGTGAAAGAAGGGATAAAATAAAAAACAACCCACAACAGCTATTTCTACTGGAAGCAAGGGCTTCTTTGCACTGGTGAGAGCTGTGTCAAGCTCTCCTGCACCATGCACCATGCCCTAGGTAGGACATTCCCCTATGACAATGTGTTTGACTTTATTTTGACCCAAACTGTCACCTAGATACTAATTACAGCTAAGGATTGAACTGACTTGCTCTCTGTCTCTCTGAAATAGTGAAAACCACTCGCTACTGTTTATAACCATAAAGATTTTCTTTTCTTCCCTCCGTGCAGGGATGTCTCGGGGTGCAGACGATGGCGGTGCCCGTAGCCGTCTGCCTTGGCTTCCCCGTGTGGCGAGCAAATGGGAAAGAAGCAGAGGAAAGGAGCGAGGTGTTACCACCAAGGGGGGGAAAAAAGAGAGAAAAAAAAGAAAGAAGCCAGATTTATGCTTCAGCCATTTCCCCCTGTAATCAGCTTATGTTGTAGAGTTAAATGAACCGACGGCGAAACCACGCAGGCGGACGGCACTTCTCAGCTGAGAACTTGTAAATCAGCCACCGGTGTGATAGGCGTGTGCAAGGGCGGGCGGGTGTGCAAGGGTGAGCGTGCAAGGGTGGGCGTGCAAGGGCGGGTGGTCGGCGGCCGACACGCGTGTGCGGCGGAGCGAGGGCTGCGCGGCGGGGGCAGGTGGGGCTGGCGGGGGCCCAGCACACGGCGGGTACCCCTCCCGCCAGGCCGGGTGTGAAGGAGCAGCTGAGACGAATTGCAATACCTCCCACTCCCCTGCCCATTTGTTTCTTATGAATGCATAATGAATGCTAATGAATTCCTCACTCGGGGCATATGGTTAAGACATATAGAGCCTAACCTTGCTACAAAGAAGAAAGACCTTGATGTTACAAGATGGGGGAGGGCCGGGAGGAACCCAGCGATTCGTGAGCTGAGCTTGGGTCAGCGGGACCCATCCCGCTCCAGCCTAAGGTCTTGCTCAAACACAAGGGCTACAGGACTTGGAGGTGGAGAGAGAAATTATTTGCTTCCCCACTAAAGGAAAGGCAAACATATGTCAACAGATGTGTTTTAGAGGCTGAGAGTTGCCATGAGGTTAAGGAAAAATAATTTGTCCCTTCTCTGTAGAAATGGGAGGCATCTGAAAGAAAATATTTCACAGTAGTGCAGAGAGGAAACAGATACACAAATATTCCAAAGCAATATTGGAAAGCACCAAACCCACCCTCTGTTTCTGCTTCTTTATGTCCGTTCAGCCCTTGGGCTTCTCAGCCCAAAGCAGTGACTGCAGGTGCCACGTAGCACCTGATGTGAGGGATGGGTTTGTGCAGTGAACAACTCTGAGAGGCTGCAACGGCACCACAAATGCCAGCTTTGGATATGGAGAGAAGGACAAGAGGGTTTCAGACACCAAGGGATTAAGAGGAGATGCAACAATAGTGCCCAAATGGCTGGCATGACAGCAGCAGAGGCTCAGAATTCAAAGGCAGATGCATCAAACATGAGGCTGATAATGGAGGAGACCAACACAGCCACACCAAAGCAAAGCAAGCAGCATCCTCTGGCCCCAAGGACCTTCCGTTCCTCAGTCCCCATCTCCACTGCCCCCGTGGCTCCCTGTGCTCCTTCAGTTGCATTCATCCTTCAGAATGTGGAGCTTTAGGGCTATTTTAGACTCTGTAACATAATCAAGTCATCCTTGAGGGACCAGCAGATACGACACAGGAGCCATGAGTAACCTCTGCCCATCAGTACTGCAGTTGGTGACACGTTGGGGCACCTCCAATGGCAAGAGACACCTGCATTCAGGCAACTGAATCCCACCCAGTGTGTCACAGGCTGGTTTAGTGGTGTTACGGAGTCGCTACAGGCCTGATGGTCTCAGCGCAGGTGGAGGCTCTGCAACAGAGTTCATGGTTCTGCTTTGGGCCAATGGGCGAGTGAGAGGTTTGTGAGCAGATTTCTGCTTTCCTGCCTGGACATCTCCGGTGCCAGAGCCTCACAGGTTAGTGCTGCAAACCCTGGACTTTCACAACCCAATGTATTTGGAAACTACTGATTAAAAAAGAAGTCTCTCAGAAGGGCTAAAAACTTGATTCTCCACACAACTTTGGATCTAGTCATGAAGTGCTGCAAGTACCCCAAAGAAGCAAAGACTTACAGACTAAGATTTAAATAAGCTAGCTTAGATACCTGCAAACACGCAGATCTCTCTACTGGGCTGTATGCCAAACTGCTCCTGGTCGAGTTCTGGGACTGCATACAGCTCTTATTGCTCTGTTCTCAGTCCCAAGCCAGGCAGCATAACTAGGTCCAATGCTCCTCCATGGGTTGCTGTCAGGTCTGTGAGATATCAACAAGCATGCAACCTGATGGCCTGTCCCCAGAAGGTTAGAAAACATCAAGAAAATACTCAAGGACTTTCAAAATATTCCAAAAATACCCGAAGAAACTTTCACCCACACCAAAAATTCTTTTAATACCAAAGACTGTCATAGGACCCTTTTGGGTGCCCGCAGCAGGCAGATTTCTGAGCAAAACCACCTCACTTGAACATCTGGCGGCTGAGCTGATGTGTGAGCTGGATGCTCCACCATTAGCATTAGGACTTTGACTGCTGTGGGTGAAGGCTTGTCTTTCCCTTTGCTATTTTCCAGCTAACTTTATCCACATCGCCTTCCCTGAACACTAGCAGGAGCAATTAGATGGACACTTCTGTAGCACTCTGAGGCATTGCTGTCCCTTTCTGTCCATCTCAGGAGCAGAAATTGGCCAAAACAATGCAGAAAAGCAGCATTTGCCATAGCTTATGACTGCTAATTTATCAATGCATTTCCGAGAACAAAGCAGCCCAGGTACCTCATTGAGCAAGTGGTGGAAAAACAGCAGAGCGCGAGCTGGAAAAATTTCAAAGTCCTTCTAAAAATTAAAATCTGAAAGCCAGCCAAGTCCCAGCAGCCGAGCGGAGGTGCGAGGCATTTAGTCTCCGGGGTGGGCAAAAGCAGCCGACTGCCGTATGCGGTGTGCATCAACACCTCTTGACACTTATGAATATGGGGCTGGTGCTGATGCCCACTTGGATGAAAGAACAGAGAGAGACTGCCAGCGTGGAAGTGGGTGGAAGCGAGGGATGATCTGTAGCAAGATGTTGGGTTTTCTTTAACCCTCTCTCACACAAAAAGCAGCCCATATACTCGTTCGTCTGGGGGCTTTGAGCCGCGAGGATTTCGAGACTGCGAACATTCGGGTGTGGGTTAACCGAAGGATGGATCTGGGCTAAGAGCACAGAAGGGGATCTGTATGGGTGTGTGTGGCCAAACCACACGTGGACACCAGTGCAAAAAAAAGGTCTGATGGATTTCTTACAGCACGGATTTGATTTGTGGAAATGCTTCCATTTGCTGGGAGCTGTGGTTGTTCAGCAACTCCAGAAACTCAGGCCCTTTTCATCTCCCACTGCACACAACTCATCAGCAACCCCTGACTCATGAAAAACAGGGAATCATGCTGCCATTAAGTTTCCAAGCCTTGATGACTTCTCTCTGTATGCCCAGAGAAGATACTGTGATCACCTAAAATAGCTCTTTGCAATAAAAAATCGTGGTAGGAATCAGAAGGTTTCAGTGAAAGTTGCTGATAAATGATGGCTCAGCTTGGGGTGTGTTTTAAATCCCTGCACCCTAAATACAAATTCATGTAGGTGGGGGCAGCCTCATCAAAAGACAAAGAATCTCTTTAGTTTGAAGTGCCAGCCCTCTTCACTTTCAGACTTCTCAGTTGTGGGGTTTGGCTTTTGCCAAAGCCTAAACAAACCAACAAAGTAATCCCAACCTGCTCCCCTTGCAAGAGGCTTCCCCAGCAGATCCTGGGGGGCTGGAGCAGCAGCATCCCACTGTAAAGCCTTCCCACTCCCCCAGAGCCAACCGAGTGGGGGGCTCACCCAGGAATACCCCTCACGTTACTGTGTTTGCATGACAGACGGCTGCTTTGCATTATCCACCTCTTCCCACAGGAGCCCCCTCCATCCCTCGGGCATCCCATGGGGATATCTGCTGTCGCAGGCTGCTTCCCACTCCCTCGCTGCCCACCCTTGCCCTCACTCCTACGTGCTTCCAGCTAAGCATCGCTCTGATACGTTGGCTCCACGTTGACGTCTAGCCGTGCTAGCTCCTTCCATAATTTGTTTAAAATTTCAGGCCCCTGAGATGCAAAGAGACAGTCCTTCAATACCCATGATGACCACCCTGTGTGGGCACGCTCCGGCTCGACTCCAAGCCCCCAGCCCACCCTGGCAAGGGGCTTTGGTGGGCAGGAGGGAGAAAGGAGCATCTCTCCAGGAGAGACGCAGCCCTTACCCCAGCTGCAGCATCCACCCTGCCTGATACGTTGTAATGACATGAAAATGAACAGAATAAACTGACTGAGTGGCATTGTTATTAACCTTTGTTACCTCAATAAATCACACCAAAGAGCAGCAATTACCCCCATTTCTGACAAATACTGGTTACGCAGCGGATTCCCCCCTTGCTCTTGGTCCTGTGCCCTCTCCCTCACTCTCTTTCACAACTGGAACCAGGAAGGTGCAGTACCCATCGTGATTTTGAAAGGAATAGGAATAATTTAATATCAGCTCATAAAGGCGTGTAACAGATATCATGGGGCTTCCATGGCATCCATCTATTTCACTCTTAAACCAGACAGCGGGCTTTCCAGCGGCTCTGCCTCCCTGGGTGGATGCTGGTCCTGGCTCCTAAACCCAAAGGCACAGCAGCAGTCATTCACCCACAGATATGGATATGCACACTTCTTTTGCATCAAGCATTGCATCTCAGAAATTACTGAATGAAAAGGCTGGAAAACGAAATTTACCCTCCTCCAAACTCTAGTCAAATGTATGAGTCAAGCTTTTGGCCCCAAATCAGGACCAGCAATTGTGGTTTTTTTGTGTAGCACCAACTTGGCTTGGGTTTTTATCACACACTCGCGTCAGTGCCGATAGGATTTTAGGAGTTTGATGCTGCTCCCAAGCCAGCTAATTTCTGAGGTCAGTGCCGTGCTTTCAGATCGATAAGTTCAGAATTTAGTCAGCACAAACAGCCTCGCAGCAGAGTGCTACCCTTGCATATTTAAAGCTATTTGAGAAGAGGACCTTTCAACAAAGGTATTCAATGAGACTTAAAAATCAATCCTCGTTTGAAGAAACTGACAAAGTATTGTAGCAACCATTGTTAAAATGCCTGGATTAATAATGAATCAGAGTTGACAAATACATTTTGTATTTTGTGGATTTTTTTTTTTTTCACAGAGGACCTGGCTGTGGACACGAGAGTTGAAGACACATTTCTTTAAAGAAAGATTCAGAATTACGACTCAATAAGCTTCGAAGGACTTTGTATAAACCTGGCAGGACCCATATGTTTCATTTGTTCTTAGTATTGTTTCTTCAGAAATCTACAGAAATCACTTTGGAGATTTTAAAAATCCCCTGGGAATTTCCAAAGTCACATATGCAGTGAAAATGGTGGGATTATAAAATTCAAATATCACGTCCAGTCTTGAAATAGTTTGAGATGAGAAATGAACAAATGCCTTGTGGCCAGAAATAGCTGAAGTTCAGGTTCCTCCTGCAGAGGTAAATTTGCTCGTGCAGGAGGTAGCATCCCTTACTCCTTTCTTCCTTGTCACAGGTGCCTGCATGGGTGCACTGTCTGTGCTAACACCCTGCCCCATAGGCCAGAAAATACAGAAGCAGTGCTGAGCTTGTTACCACGCCAGGTGAAACCCTCCTTTTGAGACTGCTGTGCTGGGCTGTATTTAATTTCTCAGGCTTAGATTTTCATTAAACCAGCATGAAACTCTAGTATCTGATACCAGCACCCTCTGGCGTAGGACCAGTGTCCCATGGCTAGAGGTGCTAGATGAACACAGAAGACATGAGTGGTCCAAAAGCATGGGTGATCCTTACCTCTTTGTCTGGAAGACATTGGGAGGACAATAGATATGATCATGTGAATACCCTGAATAAATTTCATGGCAATGTCTTATTTCCTCTGATGTTTCAGCAGTGTAACGGTGCGTGGTTTTCATCCAGGGAACTACAACTGGTAGGACCAATGGGAAATATCCAGCTCTTCCTGAAGCGACTGCTTGTCCTGGTGCTTTGCTACTGCTAGATCTGCAATGAGACTCAACCTTTGTTTTAGGTCAGCTCGAATCTAATTTAGGGAAGAATCGTTGTTGTATGGATGTCTTTGTGACTTATGTGCTCAGAGTTGATTTTCCTCCCCCAATCTTATTAAGCACTTATTATAGAGTGAGGACTGCTGCCGAGTCCGCGAGGGTACGGAAGAGGTGCCCTTTATTGCTAGCGAGGGGTACGTGTGCGAGACAGAAGGAGTGAAAGGGAAGCAAACGGAACATAAATAATCCAGAGTGCCAGCCAGCAGGGCCTAAAACCCACGGAAAGGCAAGATTATTTTCTTTCTCTTTTCCAAAGAGCAGAAGATCTGACCCAAATTCTATCAGGAAGCAGCGACTTCAGCAAGCATCAGGCATCCAAGAAACAGTGCAGGACCTCTTCCCAATAACCTCAGCAACCTAGCTTCTGCACTTTCATTATCCTAAATTAATCCTGCCTCTCCTACCTCCCCCATGGCTTCTGAAGAGAGGAGGTGGGATCTTGTCATTTCCATCGGTGTGAGAGGAGTGGGGCTCGTCTGGGGATGAGGAGGCTGGAGCCACATTTCCTTCCCTTTCTTTTCCGCTGGAGCATGCGACAGTTTGCGATGGGAGGACCGGGCGGAGGCAGGAGCAAAGTTGTAAAAAAAAAAACAAAAACCCAACCAGTCCCACATCACAATGACTTTTCTCAGATGATAAACATAATAATAAAACCCCTCCTAGTAGCCAATATGATGCTAATGCTTCTTAGCTCTGTCAAAAGTGAAAACAGCTCCTTGCTGTCAATTACTGGGGGGACAGCTGGAGTCTCTCCTCTCACTGTCAGGATGCAGACATATTGCATGTCATCGAGAAGGTAACAAATTCACCAGGACAGCATCACCATCTGTCACCAACAGAGACACCGCCGAAACAAAGGGTCAGGCTTCGGCGCAGAGCTCGGGCCTGATCCCACCCCGTCTTGCTCGCCCTTCGCTGCGAAGCGCAGGGGCACAGATGGAGGTGCCCCCCAAAGCCCAGCGTCCATCCCGGGGATACACGGGGGAGTTTCAGTTTATAAACCAGGGGGGTTTGAGTTTTGAAATAATTGTTTTCACCAGCAAACCTCGCGCTGAAGCCTCCAGACCCCGCTGACGGGCATAAGCATGAAACGCCGTCTGGTTTAGCGCCGACCCTTACCCAGTTTTCATCTCCAAGAGCAATGTTTTCCAGTGTGACCTCCTTAAGCAGGGGGCATCTTCCTACACGCACGAATAGATGCGTCTGGGCTACTCACAGGAGTAAAACACCACCCAGGGAGGGCTGGGGGATCAGGCTGTAAGTCGATTTGTTTGGGGCCAGATGGCCGATTCCCCACATTATTGAAGTCTGACTGCCCTGGATCCGCACTCGTGAGGAGACGCTCGCCCACCCCAGGAAGGCGACTTACATTGGTCCAAACTCTACACATGATCTAAAAGCCAGTAAAACCACAAATAATTCTGTGGTGTGTTTTGTGGTCACTTTCACTATTTAACCAGCTCTCCAAAAACTTCAAGAAATACTCTTCAAAAAACCCCTCCAATTAATAATGCCATTTTTAAAAAAAAACATGTTTCTAAACATGCTGTTCAGGAGAATAGTGTAAGTAATGTAAATAATTTAAGTGATATTTTTCTCTAGAATATATTGTTGCGCTGTTTAAAAATAACCCACATAACTCCGTTCTTTCACTCAACATGAGCCTTATTTCCAACTGATGATGTGCTAATTATTTTGAGAGTGAAATTTATTTTTGACAGAAAAAATCATTGTACTTAAAAGCACGTAGTGTTGAGACTTTGGATGAGTCTGAAAGAAAGATGTTTCTGCAAAACCAGCCCAATGTGACAATGCAACGTTCATCTAGCTCCTGTGCTCACGTCGCCGTATTAATTCGGGATAGCCTGCAGCTGCTGGCAAACGCAGCGCTGTGGGGTCCAGCTGACATCTGGGGATACCCCTTTGGGTTTCCAGGGTCAGATGGCAGCCTTCCTGTTTGCTGTCAACTGCAAGATCCAGAACTTACAATTTATACTCTTAAATATCTCAGGTGCTATTTGGAAAGTAGCTTAGGAGTCAGTCTGGTGAAGGAACCTGAGTTACCTGGAATTAAACACCACAATTCAGACTTTGGCAGGCGTTTGGATGCTGCTGTGCTCTGGTCCTTCCCTGGAAATCCTGCCTCCCCCTGCTCTGCTGCACAGTAATAATCCAAAACAAGCACAACTGAAATTTCATCTTAATTCCAAAACGCAGCATAAACCAGACTTACTACTGCTCTTTCCTGACTTGCACTACTTCTGCTTAGATTTACAGCAAGAACAGTCATTCAGAGAAAAAAAAAAAGTATTACTACAGAAATAAGGATACATTTCTAACACGGAGAAATAGCCCATGCTCTGGTCACAGACCCATATGCCAAAATCCATTTCGTGCTTTAAGTTACAATAAAGGACAAATGACTACCCTGAATCGTACTAAATAACTTTTAAAGAAGTTAGAACTGCTCCTTCCTCTTCTTCCCAACACTTTTTTTTCTCAGACCCAGGACAAACATCTCCAACTCAGTGAGGCAAAGCACGGAGCTGCATCTCCTGTCCTCCCCTCCACCCCTTCCTTCTCCCCAGCGTTTGCGGGCTGCCTTGGGATTTCTCACTTGACTCTCCTCCAAGGTTATGCCAAGATTGTTGTGATGTGGAAGTCACGGGATACCGCCAGCAAGAGGCTGGAAATGAGATTCAAATTGCGGCTGGCGGTCCTCCCTCCGTCCTTCCATCCCTCCCTGCCGCACCCTTGTCCTCTCCCGCAGGAATCAGGAGATGCTGGAGGGAGAACCACTTGTATTTGGAAAGGGAAGGCCGCAGTTGTCATTCTTATTAGAAAGGCGGGGGTGAAACGGTCCCATGTTCACTGTGAGGCAGGGGGAGGCAGTTTGGGCTGTGGTTACTGCCTTCATCTAGACCCACACTACTCTCTTCTCTTGGGAACAACGGAGGTGAAACTCAGCACCTGACCTCTACATTTGCACACGATCCTGCCTATAAACAGCCTCAAAAACCCCTGCATTTCAGAAACCATATCAAAGTGGTGCTCCCTGAGAAGTGTCCTGGACTGCTTGGAGGAAGTCACCTTGGCACAGAAACCACCTTGTTTAAACCACAAGTTGCAGGTTTAACGGCATTGAACCGATGAAGCCCAGGCCACACAGCTGGGATGCAGGCAAGGTTTTAATTCTCCTGTTTGCAAAGGTTTCTACAAACCGAAGCCAATCCTGCTCTGGCTGCCTGGCTGTTTGCCCTGTGATGGACTTAGAGCGGTACGGGGGAATTTCATCTTCGTGGCTACATAACAAAAAGGCCAAATGATCAAATGGTCCACGTACCCCTCTCTAACTGGGTCCATGCTGGGCAGCTGACTTCACAGCCGGAGCCTGCCGACTTTCACAAAGCCCTGTGTAGCTATTTTGAAACTCGAGTTATCTTTATGCGTTAAGGTGGACGCAGATTTCAGAAGCAAACTCACGTCTCCTTTGAGCTGCTGCTGCTCAGAACACTCTGCTCTCTCGCTCGCTCCTCCTGCAGAGCCCTGCGGCCACCACCAGCAACAGAGAAATGAGAAACCTGGCACTGCTCCTTTATTAAATAGAGTGGAAAACTTCAGAAGAGAAAAACTTCGCTTGAAAGCAATATCTGCACTTAAGATGTTGTTCGGAACGTTACCGCAATATAGAGACACGTTGAAATACAGCTTGTGCTGCTGTCCTGGGCCTGCATTTAGGTGATGCCTCCACATCACGCGCCACAGCAAGGCTCTGTAAGCAGCTCTATGTATAGAAATTGCTTCTCCCGCCAGTGAAATGCAGCTTGGAGTGGAGAGCAGTTGATAAAAATGCAGTGGTTTCATTAGTTTGGACAGGGACTGGAAAAAAATTGGAGAGCTACAGGGGAAGTTAGGTGGGAAGAATCTCATCTGAGGAGCTGCTCTAAGGAAAGATTTTTTGTTTGAACACAAAAGGCTTTTCAGCACAGATTTTTGGCATTGGCCACATATTTCTTGCTGAAACAATTGCAGCATTTCCATTAAAACTTCTCATTTCAACTCACTATTTGATTCAGTCCATAAAAAAATCAGCAAACCTTCCAATATATCTCATGAAAGTTATACACATCTTTGAAGAAATACATGAAAAAAAATACTTAAAGCCAGCAAGAAGTTTGGAAATTCTGGGTTTTCCCAGTAGCTTGAGCAGCTACTATAAGCAATATGCAAGTAGAAACGTCAGAGTTGTATCTCTGAGGACCCGCAAACAGGGAGGACGTTAGCTCAGAGGGGTTACGAAGGACTGCACGCTGCAGCAGAGCTGAGCCCAGGTGTGTAGACTTGTGCAGCACTGGTTCTTGGCCTTTTATCAACTGGTAAGCTTTTTCACTAAAGTTTCTACAAAATGGAGAAGTAAAAACTGTGCCAAAGATGTGTACGGCTGTAACTGGTGTTAGAAAACAGGGTTACCTGGTAAACACAAAATCTGTCTCCTCTGGTCTGAAGTTATTGAAGATATCTCGTGACTAAATACAGAAGAGGCATATGTTTTGTGTAGATTATAAATTCTGAGGGTCTAGGGCATGGCCCACATTTAACCAGTGTTTCCTGCATCTGCTTTATCAGTGGCTACTGATAAAAACACGTATTCCAGAAATGCAACTGTTCAGTCCTCCTACGTGACAGTAATGGATGAGGTGAGCAGGAGAGGGCAATGGTCCCAGAATCATTTTTCTATACCTTCAATGTCCATGATGATAAAAAGTAACGTGCACAATTCAGTGCACTTATTAGCAATTAACTTTTTTTTTTTTTTTAGGCAAAAAACTGAATTCGTTTTCTAACACATCAGCAGAATTAGAGATGTGTATTTCTGGGATTTCTGTTTTGTTTATTTTAAATCATTTCCCATGTCAAATCTTAGGGACTTGGCTCTACTGACATCCAGAAGACAGAGATCCATGCTCAAGACTTGGGGCAAGATTTATCAAAGGCAGGACGAGTAGATTTTTTTGACATTTCTCCTTGGTGCACTGTACGACCACTTTCACCTCTTAATGAACGATGCTAACAGTCACTGCAGAGCGACTGCATTACAACTGGAAAACATCCTCCAGTTTGCTCCAGTTAAGATGGTTCACGATGGAACACAATGAAGCAGCACACATTTGCTCACATATGCTAGATAAAAGACCAAATACACAGATAATGATTTTTTTTTTTTTTTTTTGCTTTAAATTAGCATCCTAGCATAAAGGTAGCCATATATCTGAAACTTGTTGTATTTTGCCATTTCTGTTGTAACAAAACTCAGTTTCACAGGTAGCTTTGCACACAAAACACAAGTGTATCATGACACAGCCTGTGTTCATGAAACTGCCTGGACCAGGAGCCTTCAGGGGATGCACAACCACACCGTCGGATTTGTGCTTTTTTTATATTTTTTGGGGCAAAATTCTGCCAGTTGCAAACTTTCCATTTCAGTTATCTATATGCAGAAGCTACGATGTGATTTTGCAGATCTTTAGAAGAAAAAAAAAGCTGTTTTTTTCTTGTCCCGTAGTACTGAGATATTTTTTTTTAAAGTCTCACGGATCTAGATGCAGTTTACACTAAAAAACAGTGAAAATTAAATACCTAATGCACACAGGCAAGTTCAAGAAATCCTTATTACAATTTTAAAAGTTTTCCTTGAGGCTGAAGTCCTTTCCTCTCCAACATACAGGGACTAACCACATCTACACACTCAGGGATGAATTTTTACCAGAACTTAAAAAATATCTGTGCACCTTAAGGTGCAATTTGGGCACGCTGTCATCTCTGACAGCTCTTGAATGTCTTCTTTAATAGCAGCTAAATGCCACAAGTTTTGAATGCTGCGCTAGACATCTCTATGAATTTTCAGGCAGAGAAGAGTCTTTACAAAAATGGGCTAATATTTGTAGGTATGAATATAGAAGAATGCAAACAAATTCTCTTCTGAAGGTGGTTGCTTTTGAAAATATTATCTGGAATCTTCAATAATTTTAAGATTTAGTTTGCTTTGGTCAAGTGTAAGCTACAAAATGGGGGCCTGGACCTTACTCAGGCTTTGTTACCAAGTAGCTCCATCAAATTAGGAATTTAAACTGAGTCTGCAACAGCACTTCGTCTGCGTTTACAGACGCATTGCCCCAGGATAAGAGATGTAATTCTCTGAAATGAAGAAAATTAAATCATTACCCTCTTCACCCAAGCCTTTTTGCTGTTGGAAAGTTAGTTTTGCATTTAATGAATATGGGCTCATGTCTTTCTAATGAGTCTGAGATAGCTGATGTAATTGAAAACTTAAGCAGGGAAAAATCATTACAAGGTTTTTTTTTTAAATTAATTTATTTTGTATATTTGTGTTATGAGTGATAGCTACCAGTAGAGCAATGGGGATGAAAAACCACAATTTACTCAACAGGCAATTTTAAAACATGTGTTGGAATAGGAGATTCCCCATATTTTACTTGCCTGAAGGGAGGAAACTGGAGGGGAGTTTTCTGCTGTACTTCCCTATGCCTCCGGGAGATCCTAGGCATTTCCTTACTCCTGCCTTCCTCCTACTTCTTGCCACTACAAACTTGCTGTCATATTTTCTGTTCTCCCTTTTTCAGATGAGAAACACCTCCGTTCTTTGTTTTCCAGGACTGTCAACCAACCTGACATTTGGGAAAAACATCTGCAAATGGAGGGATGGGCACGGGACAACAACTCCCGGTCTGGCATCCCTTCACATAAATTCCTGCTCTCCCGACTGGGCTGTATTTCAGGCGGGGTTTTTACATTCCTTAGGGCCAGGAACTAAGCAAGAGCCCAAGGAAATCCAGAGGAGAGCTGCTGCTCAAGGACCATGTTTCTGGGATTGCACTGATGGCTGCAATCTGGACAAAGAAAAGACTCTGGCATCTTCTGCATATCGTTCAAACCTTCAGCCGATGTCTGTGGAGCTCCAAAGACTAATGGGACTGATTGTCACTGTGTTCCCATGTATGAAATTGAGGATGGAAACATGCATTTTTAATAATGCAAGGACATTGAGGGGAAAGGCAAAAGAGGTGCTGGGGAGAGAGGAAGGTGGTTCACAAGGTCAATATGATTCATAACAGATCCATAAATCTCCTCCGGTAGCTGCCAATGCATTTCTCCATCTTTTTTGATATCTTTCTCCAGGTTTTGATAATCCCCATCAGCCCCCTGCACATTTACCTCCGGAGGCCAGCCTTCATCCCCAGGCCTGTATATCATTTCCAGACAAAGATTTTCCTCTCTAAGCTTTTTGCTTTCCTTTGATCTTTCACTAATAGTTAGATATTTTGTGTGCCCTTGCTCTCCCATGAATAGCTTTCCTTGGCCGTCACCATCCACAGCAAAATACCTGTCATTAACCCCACTTCAAACCTCGATATCATTCTCCTGATAGTTCATTCCACACTCCCCATACAAAAAAAAAATTCCTCTTCATTCTCATTTCAGATACTGTCCTTGAGATATCCTCTCTAATTTTAAGAACACAGTCAAAAGACAGAGAAGGTAAAACAATTCTGAGAAGCGCTCACTGCAAGGAGCTCTCCTGGAAAGCCACATTCACCTGTTCACGGACGTTGGCTGTCGCAAGGCTGTGTTTGTGTGGTTAGCATTGGGCTCCAAGCACCACCTCCTCCTCACAGAAGAAGGTTTTCAAAGAAGATCAGAGTGCAAGTTAAGAGCATAAAAAGATATTTCTTTGCAAACTGCAGAACTGATTGAAGATTTTACCACTCTCCAGTTTTTCTTTCCTTCCTGCCAACATCCGGGAGCATTCAAGAGCTCCCTAATAAGTTCCACGAGGTCGTATATCTCCTACCTGCAGTCGTGGCAGTTTAAACTAACCTGGCTGATTTTGCTCGAAGTGGATTAGGGAGTGCACATACCATCACTCCTACCCGCAGGGCTGGTAATAGACAGCCGGGGAAAGTTAATGTCTTCAAGTAGCATCACTTGATCTGGGAGAGGATAAATGTCTCAAACAGTAGCCAAGGGTTATGTCCTGATCCCAGGGCATAATTTATCCACAAATTGGCTTTCTGGAAAGAGGCAGGAGTAGAAAAACACCTTTGTTTGCAGGGAGATTGAGCCGAGACATAAGAAGGTTCCATCTCTACTTCAGAGCTAGATCTGGATGGCAATTTTTTTGCTCTTCACTTCCACAAATGCCCAATTTAAAACCAAATGTCAGTGCCTAGTAGCTGTTCAGATCAGAACAGACGCATCTGGAAACCACGCGTTGCCCTGAAAGCCACCCAAACTGGCTCTGAAGTTGAAGACGAGGGTGGAATGTTCTTATCCCAGAGCCAAGGCTGTCGCTGCGCGAGCACAAAAGGCAGTTGGTAGGACATCAGCTTGTGGGAGTTTCCTTAGTTACCATAAGGAAAAGTTAAATGTCACCGTCTCCACTGGATCAAATCTACAAGAACAGAGATTATTTATTTGAGCTCAGATCTGGGTTTAGCCACCAATCTGAACGTGAGGCTGGAATATGGAGCAAAGTGAGCATGTGGTTTCTAAGGTGAAACTAGACAAGTCAAGGCAGCAAGTTTTAAATGAGGTTGGGAGCTCCTAGTCTCCCTGATCTATGATTTTATTTGTCTTCATCAATTTTTTAACATGTGTAGCTTGCTCATATTCGGTAAATTTAACTAAGAAATTGTGTATCTTAGCAAAGAGGCATAAGATCTATGAAGCAGCGATTCTGCTCTTACTCTCATTTCAACTTTCTGGTGACGTCGATGTGATCTGGGTAATATCTGATCACGGGGCTGTGAGACCCCGAGCTGGCACTCGGACACACCGAGATGGGATTTACCGGAATGCTGAGCTGCACCTCCCCACGCCTCCACCACGTTGCACCCCACACACTTCTCTGCTGACCAGGAGCAAATCAAAAGACGAGCCTGGTTCCAATGTTACTGGCAATTTATCAAGATGGTAACACCACTGCCAGTGCTGAGACCTTTGGCAATATTTTTTTCTCAGCTTCAAGCCCACCCTTGCAAAAGTCAGCAGCACTTTAAAGAGACAGAGGGAAGAAAGCGGCGCTCATTAATCATTCTGCCACAACAAGACTACAGGGTGAGTTCTGCTCTACACCTTTTCTCACAATAGTATGCAATTTAATTGCTTTTTAAAAAGCTTTAATGATACAGACCAAAAGCTGATCTTAGCAACATCTTTTCTACTTCAGCAGAATTAAGGACATGGTTGGTATTTGACAGAAATGACCGACTGAACCACTTCAGAAAAGGCAAATAAATCTCAAACCTCAGGCAGGCTAAACACGACACTTTCTGCAAAGGTCCAGTAAAACACCTTCTGTCTCTTCTGAATCCAAAATGCCTTTCAACTTTCTGTCTGGCCAACGTATATCATTTTGGGGTGTTTTGACCCAAGACATTTTTGTCTATAAGAACCTCTCTCTGAGGGGCAGGTTTCAGAGATGAAAAGAGGATGGAGAAGTAGATGCATGATTAGTAAACAGAAAAGATGAAACAAATGAGGACACTGATGGAGTGCCAGGGAGTCTTCATAAAAATTAAGAGTCATAGACCACCAGGTGTTCAAACAAACGTGGTGTGCATCAGCAGCTCCAGTTTTTCAGCAGCACTCAGCAGGCTGGGTGCCGGTTATGCAGTTCATTAGGATTGTGTTAGGTGCCAGGAAGTCGTCTGGAAAAATCAGGTTATTATGAATGCATCAGATCTGGAGATGGACTTTTCTGCAGGTCTGACCTAGATCACAAGTGCTTGAATCGGCAATCCTGTGTGGGTGCTGGAGAGAGTTAAGACAGGGCAGTGTCCAGAGAGGGTATGCAGACTTCTTTTATGAGAAAACGTCCAAAAGACAATGAACGACTTGTGTATTTGTGCCACCACCTATGAAGGTCAATTTAGAAGAGATTACCTTTCTCGGATAAAAGACTTTGCTTTCTCCAAGATAAATGTTTTGGTTTGGGGTTTTTTTTTGCGTGAAAACATTACCTTATATAGGAATGTACACAGCAAAATTGTGGGAAAATATTTACTTCAATGGAACACGTTATTCTGCTCATGTATCAGAGTGCTACGCTACTTTAGATATCGCCTTAAAAATACCTCTGTGATCACTTTTCTTAAAGGGATGAGCTTCAGTGCTGATAGGGCTGCCTAGGGGGATATTTTTTCAATGAAACTTACAGATACGAGTGATTCATAACACTTAAATAAAAAAAAATAAAAAAAAAAAGGAGAACACAAGCAGTGTCCAGTCTGTCCTACACAAAAGCCCCAGACCTGGTGAAACCAGGGAATTTCATTATTGCTCAGGGGTTTATACAGGAGTAGAGTGCTCTGACAGCCAACAGCCCAGCCACGCTCCAAAAGAACAAGAAGAAAAAGCTGCTTTTAGGTGAGCTGATATTTTTAGCTAGAGAGAGAAAACAAAAAAGCAAAGTAAGGTCATAGAGCAGTAGAACAGAAATAGAGAACAGATCTCTCTCCTTCCCATCTGGTGCCCTACTCACAACAAGGTCTCTCCAGCTGGAGCAAAGCCTATCCTAGAAAATTTGGCCCCATACATGCTAAATTTCTTCCTATGGCTTTTATTTCATAAAGAGGATTTAAGGCTCACTCTCGTGTCATGTTATTAGTTTAATGTACATTTAATTTGTATACGTTATCTTTCCTTTCAGACGCTTCAATATGTCGAAAACCAGAGATGAAAAGAGATAACACATTAGACACAGTGACTCCCCAAGAGGCAGCCATGGTGTGAAGAACACTCAATTCCCATATGATATTATTATATTGCCTTCTTTGCTGCATAGCCTTACAGTAAGTAAGGGGATTATCTGCTTGTCTCCCAATACACAGATGTGGAACAGGAAAAAAAAAAAAAAAGAAGAAAAAAGAAAAAAGAAAAAGAATTGCTTTTGTTTCAGTAGTTCTGGTCTATGTGCCCACAGGAAGACAAAATCCTGCCTATTCAAAATACTCTCCCCCTGCAGCATCACCCTCTTTTCTCAAGAAAGCATTTCTGTCTAACCAAAGAGAGAAAGGAAAAGGCAGAGCAAGCTCGGAGATTATGCAGATGTTCATCCCCATAACTTACACAAGCGTCTCCTTTGTTGGGTAAGAAGCCTTTAGATGGACATTGCCCTTTGAAGACGGTGCATCTTCTAGGGCTTGAGCTCTACCTTATTGCTTCAAGGAAAGTCAAAGAGGAGAGCATCCCAGAAACTGGAGAGAAGGTCTAGATCCTGTAGTAGGAACAACGTTAGATCTAGATGAAAGCATGTGTCTGTGACCATGAGAAAGGTATGGGTACTATATTTTGGAGTTTTTCAGATGTACCCTTGGGACACCGGCTACCAAGAGAAATGCAAGGGGCAAGGCCATGCCAGGTCTCTTGCTTCAGGAATGGGCCTGCAAAGCAACAAGAAGAGCCTCCACGTTTCTGAAAGCCCACTCATCCAGCTGCAAGAAGGTGGAGCACAGCTAGAGAGGACGGGCCAGCACTGGAGCAGTTCAAGCGCTCCAGCATCCGGATAGCCGGGGCTGCATGAACTGTGCCTACAAAATGTCACCTTGTGCCAAAGGCAAACCGCGGCGGCTGGATACCGCAAGGTAAGGAACAGAGATCGTTTCCCCAAGGGTGCCCGGCTCCTTCCAGGATCAGGTCCTCTCACCTGATGTGCCATTCAGCCCAGTGTCTGACCTAGTAATTAAGATGTCCTTTCTTGTCTATTCAGTGTGGAAACCCTCTCCCTCTTTACCCCAAACATTAATTTAGAAAGCAAAATGCCAGAGTGACTGCCTCTCTCGTGTAATTTTTTCCCCCTTCAGATTCCCTTGCTTCCTTTATTCAGTGCCAGCAGAAAACAATATGGTTCCTTTCATTGTCTTCTATTAAGACTTCCAAGTGAGGGGGGAGATTATTACTGTTCCAGCATGTGACGACATAATAGGCTCCTGTCCCAGAAAACAAAAGTCTTTGCAAGACGATAAAGAGACAAGTCCTACTTATGATGTCACCGAAAAGACAGTAGTAGAAATAAAGGAAGGAAGGAGGGGGAGGGTGGGGGGAGATAAGAATAAACATCTGTATATTGGGAATAACAATAACATTTGTTCTGCCTTTTATTTCTGAAAGCTGCCTTAAATTGTGCCTTGTACAGAACAGAAGAGATTTGTGTGTGTGTGTGCACAGATGGATTTATAATAATAAAAAAATCAATTGAAATGCAAAGTTTAGGATTTCCCCCCTCCCCCTCAAAAATAAAAAGATCAAATAATTCTTGACAAAGAAAACTGTTCCGGTTCTATTTTTTCCTGATCTTCTCAAGTTTTGTCCCTTTTTTAACCATGCAGAGCAAAACGTAGGATTCTTTTCAAAAGACAAATATATATATATTTCTGGAAAGATGCTTTAGGTGGTATGATTAATAAGGCTTGTGAAGAGCAGAAATTAGAAATATAGGAACTGATGTGCCTTCAGTGCCAGCACAACTTGGATGGTGGGGGAGTCACTCGTCACTCACAGGCTTTTTCCAGGAGGCCAAGGCGGGGAGAATACTGGGTTTGGAGCAACTCACGGACACGGTGCGGAGATCCCTGTCCTAGCGCCAAGCAGCCGTGCCTGACCACACAGAGAAATGTCGCGCGGAAGCACGACCCTGAGCACCAAGAGCAGCACGGTTGTGTTCACCGTGCAAGATTCTTGAGCAGCAATGCTGCTCGGGCAAAACAGCAACGGTCCCAAATCCAGAGGCGGCTCGGACACAGCCGCGTCGGGGGCTCTGCACCACGCTGCCATTTATACTTGGTCATAGCAATGGATCATGCTACCAGTGGCCTCCACAAGGACATTCTGGGTTTATAACAGCATATCTGGGTTTATACCAGCAGTATAAACCCTGTGTTTGTCTCTCTGTTTAAAAAAGAAGGGGGAAAATACCTTTTATAGTTTCAACATTAGTTTGAGTTAGATATTAGTTCACATATGGCTTGTTGGCCACTGGTTGCATGGTGAGATCATGAAGAACTCTGTTCTGCAAAGAGGGAAACCAAGGCACGGCAAGTCTCCAGCAGTGCTGACTGAGGTCGCTCGCTGGGTCTGTGGAGATCCTAAAGCAGGAGGGTAGATCAGGGTACAAGAAGTCACAATCCCATGAGGGGAGCAGCAACACCGCTTCCCACAGCTGCTGATGTGGGGACTGCCTGTAGTTGTTTCTTACGGATAGCTGTGAACACCAACACAATCAGCCTCATTGCATCAACTGCTCTAGTGACTATTTCTTGCTCTTGAAGGAGACATTACAAGAAGGGTGGGCTTATTTGATAAATAGAACCAAACTATGCATTAACATCTGATTTACCTTCTCAGAGCTCTTATATTCCTAAGACTTGCAGAGCGTTATGAGATCTATATGCAGCGTATTCATAATGACAATTGTCCTTGCAATTAATTTTAAAGCCCACCATCAATCTTTCTTAGAATTCAATCTGATGCACAGCCAGAGGGAAGGGATGTGTGCACTGAGTGCCATTTTAACCCCTTCCTTTTTTTGTTTGCCAGCGCTGGATTTATGGTGAATAACAAACCACCGTGGCTACTGCATTTCCAGGCCAAACCTGAAGAGTTAAATTTGCCGTTGCAGGGAGATTGGACATCATCAAAACCTAAACTATCAATAAGTAAACAGAGGAGAAAAATACGCTCCTCCTCCCTCACGTGACCGATGTTACTGGTGGAATTAGGAATTAACTACAAGATTAAAGCCACCATTTTAATTCATCAGACAAAGCTGGTTATCCATACAGCCATCGTAAGCAGGTGGTCAGCTTGCTAGCTACCATGGACACGACGGCCAGTAGAATGCAAAGTGGACGGGGAGGTAATAACTCAGTCGATAACCCCCGACACTTATTCAGTTGCTAATTCGCTCTGCGTGCAGAAGCTGTAACCGGCGTTTAAAGATGTGCTCTGCTGTTTAAAGCCTAATTTATTCTCTTTATTAAAAATGATATCAAACAATATTTCACTCTCCCTTTTGGTGAAGATTAACTGTTTATGATCCTTGTGTATTACATGCGGCCATAACCATTACTCACGTCAACTGTTTGGCTGGGGCATTTGAGGCTCTTTAGATTAATAATTCGGCGGTTGTTTGTTAAAGTGGAGGAGGAATCATGGAAGGAAACCGCCTCAGTTCTGAATCAACTTTACACCAAGTATTAAAAACATTTATTTGAACTTGATTATTTATAATGACCTTTATATTTTGATGCCTTATTCACAGGGAGAGACGTATTTTCAAATCTGAGTACGGCAGATTTATTGTTAGATTTATTTAACACCCACTTTTCCATAACTGGATTGTTTCTAAAACCATCTATTAGACCACTATCTAAGCAGCAACACTTCCCACGTGTCTAAACATTCAGTAACCTATGAGATGCATCACTGGTGTGAGTAGGTTATGAATATCACGGTCGAGCTGCACCGTCTGAACCCCCCCACCAAGACCTGGACGAGCCACTGGGCATCAGTGTTTCTAGTTTCCCTGGGAAACTGATTTATTTTTTCTCCTCTGGACTATCTGACAGATTTCCATCTGCATCTTTTTCCCTGTGCAGAAAGCAAACCTCGCTGCTCATCTATTTCAGCCCACAAAGACCAGTGCTGATCCTTCAGGTGCTCCACAGGTCCTCTGAACTAGCCTGGTTGCAAGGAATCATTAAAGTCAAGATGAGTGGCGGGTCATTGTAATAGCTAGGGAATTTCTAGGGAAAGAGGGCTTTTTCTTTTAAGTTGCTTGTAGCTAATGAAACATTTAAACTATTAAAGTAGGGCCCTCCTGTTAAGGAGGTGAAGTTTGAAACAACAAAATGGAATTAATACAGAAATAGTAATGAACTGCCCTTCCAAAATGCAACAAAGAGAAGTGAATGGAAGTTATAAAGCAAGGTACCACTACCTGCAAGGATAAAACAGAAAACAACCTCTCCCAAACTGTCTGTGAAACGAAAATCAAGTATTAACAGAAAAATACCGCAGTGTGGAGTTGTGAGTGGGAAGAGATTAGACACAATCACAGAAGCCATAAGTGCCCGGGATTCTCTTTGGCTTGATGGTGGTCTACAGGATTTCAGAGATCGCTTCTAGCAGCATTTGTGATTTGAAAGCACTATGATAGCTAAATTGCATTGCACATCCCATGCCTCCTTTTCATTTATTGTATCTCCAGATTTTCTAAATTTTAACCCGCAGAGAGTGCTTTGATTTTTTTGCCTGCCATAAAAACCCACTGACTCTGGAGGGATTCTGCTGGCACGGATGTTAAGAGCTTCCCATGAGCGGCAGAGTCGGCTCTGCGAGATCATGAGGCTCCATCCCGTGTCGCTGCAAATCTGGAACAACTCTGCTAACCTCAGCACACTGCACCAATGCTGTAGTAGGATGGTATGTAGGTTTTTTTTTTTGCTGTAAAGCTAAGCTGGAAGTGAATGGCTCTTACACGTCCGCACCTCCATGGAGCTGCATGGATTTATAGCAGCTGAGTGGCTGCGGAGCAACTCTGGTTTCCCTTGGCCTACAGGGAATCCTAATTCAGAGTTAGGGAAAGCAAGCAAGCTAGCAAACAAGCCTTCTCCATCCTTCATCACTCTCATCATGCCACAGAGCTTCATTTTCTTCTCAGTCAGAGCAATACTAGTCAAAATTATTTCAGTAAAGAGCCTGTAGCTACATAATACAAAACCTGTGTTTGTTAAAATTAGGTACCCTTTCAGTCCCATTATTTAGGCTCATTTTCTCATTTTGTCATCTCACTTGTATGCACATAGCTACCTGAGCCCACCAAGTCACTTGCACACCCATTTGAGGTGCACTTTTGCACGGGCAAAGTCACCCAGAAGAATACCCTCCACACTCCTGATGTTGCAGAAGTGACTACACCAAAGAGGCTGCTTGTCTTTTAGAAGAAGAAATTTGACTCTGGAAACACCAGGAGATTCAGTCTGACATCAGGAGAATAAAACAAGTCCTTCCTGCTCTGCACCCGTAAAGAGGGGAGGGATCGAGCTGGAGCTCGTGGGGCAAAGAGGCTGCGGTCAAAGCGCCGGAGTTGGGGATTTGGTTCTAGGTCTGTCCTGGACTTTGTGCTTCCGCTCCCCATCTGTGAAATGGGGACAACTGCACTTTCCTGAGAGTACAACAGCTTGTCTTGGAAAGCGACCGAGATAAATAGATTAAAACTGCGCTGGTGGAGAGCCGCAGAGAAGAGGGTCATGCGACAGCCTATTCAGACAGTTCCTATTATTAATATGTAAAGCTGTCATACTTCATAAGATCACATCCAATGTAATCAAGAGGATTTAGTTCACTAATATAGCAGCAGTCACACTAGATAAGATTGCTTATAGGGATAAGAGTGTACATTTGTCGCTCCATTTTAATTAAAAAAAACCTTAATAAAAGGTTGTAATGATAAACTGATAAGCAATTGCGTTCTCCCCTTCTCCCAGTAGGTTGCTACACAAAACCCATATTGCAATTAGAAACCTCCCATAAGACACCACAGGATGCACATCAATGTTGGCTCAGCAGCAGAGAGTTACTGGTCACCCCACTTTCTATGCTCAAATTGCTGCTAACTAGATTTCCCCCCCCCCCCCCCCGCCCCCACCTTGATTCACAAATTATTTTGCCAGACACGGAACAACCCAGAGTGAATTTATTTAACACATCCGGGTGTTATGAGTAAGTGGGAAGAAAATCCTGTCTCCGAAGAAAACCAATTGCAAATGGAAGTGATTCCAGCAGGACAGCCCTTCTGCATGCCCTCCCTAAAAAAACAGAGACTCGCTCTGTGGTAGCATGGCTAAACATTCCCCCTCCTTAGCTGAGGTGCTAAAGCCTCTCTCTCCCCTTTTTCGGGAGATGAATTATAAAATGGTGTGATCCCAAGCTCCAGCCTGGTTGGATGAGAGGTGCGTGGCGATTTGTACAGCGGAGCGTATACGTTCCCGCAGCAGCATGAAGAGGCATGCTGCTATTGAAATTTCAGATCATTTTGCAGCTGCAAACTGTAATAACAGCAATAATAAACCAGAAGCTGTGCTACCCATTAAAAAGAACCCCAGACACTCTAGGATGTTTGCTTTGCCTCTGATTTTAAGCATTCAGCACCAGCTGAACTTCTTGTTCACAACTCATTAAAAATGTCCCGCATCTTTTCATACACACAGGTAACTACATGTACCCAGAGGTAAGTGCACAAGGCAGAAGGAGAGACAAAACCCGGGCTCACCCCTCCATTAGGTGTCAGCCATTGTGTGAGGTTCGGTGGCTCTCTCCACCTCCTCTGCTCAGTGAGCAGGATGGAGGTGGTGGTGTCTTACACCCTTCTGGAAGGCTTTTCTACTGATAAAAATCTGGAACTTTAGAAATGAGTTCTCCTCGCTATAGCCAGACACAGAAGCTGGCTGGTCGCGTGCACGTGTCCTGCTGAAAGGCAGCCGTGCGTGACTACAGTGTGAGCTGCAGGACATGGACCATCTCCAAGTCTGGATGCAGGAAACTCTGAGCTCCTGCACAGGCAGAGATGTCAACACTTGGAAGTCCTGGAACTGTCCCAGACCCAGAAATGAGTTGTTTCAGGTCACAAGTGCTGGTATGGTAGATGGAAACTTTGCCTAGAAGAGTCTCCCCATGCCACGTATGCTGTGGGTTAAGACGTTTGTGCAAAGCAAAGCCCAAGCAACCACCGCTGCTCCTCCCCGGCAGAGAAGGCAGCTCCTACCATTACCGTGTCGTGGTCCTGCAGCTTTAATGAAAGGGTTTCTCTGCCTCGCAAGGTCTCCAAGCATTTAACTTCATTACTGAGGCTATGGAGGAAGAGCAATATCTGCACGATGGTTTGTGGTCCATGGGAAAATAAAGTTTTTGTTCTAGGTTACTCAACACACCTTGTGCTAGGAGCAGGTGTAGGAAACCACCTCTCCCGCATCCCCGCTGGATGCCCCAACTCCATTAATAAGGGCAGTAAGAGAGAGGCACGCTGCCACCACTGCAATTTAAAAATCCATTTGCACATTTCAGCACTGACAAACTGGGAAGCAGCCCCGGGCGAGAGGCAGCCAAATCTCTGCCGTGCCGCACGGCAATGGTCCGGCGCGCGGTTCCAGCACTCGCGCCATTCTCAGCGCTGCCTTTTACAATGCGTACGGTCAAACAAAAAGCTGCACGTGGTTTTGGGAACCTGAGAAGAGCACTATATCCCTATAAGAGGATAGAAACATTTATTTATCAATAATATTTTCTTGCTTAGCTTTTTTTTTTTTATTTTTTTTTTTGAAGTGTGCCAAATTAACACAATAATGGCAATGTTGATTTTTTTTTATCTCTACTTTTCAGTGAATATGAATGCTCAACTCTGGCAGGGCTTAACTTTGTGTATGAAGAGGGAAAAAAAAATCCTGGTAAATATGTTGTTACTGATTTAAAAATCTATTTGTTCAGTAATTTCTGCTGGAGCCATCATTATCTTGCCAAAGCAGCTGTTGGAATATTAACTAGACACAGCAGTAACAAGTGGAATATAATTAGCACTCCTTGTTCCAGTGAATTTTCAGTTTTAACTAGGAACAATTTGCAATGAATCTCTGTGCTGTTGTAATTAACTTAACTAATGCACCACACATACCGACGACTGTACGGAGTACTGTAGGAAATCACCCAGGGTGTGGCGGGTGGGGCAAAGCTATTGCCTAATTTTGGCCAGCTATTACATACCAAGGATATCCCCTCCTGCTTTGCAGGGCATTGTCTGCAACTAAAGACTGGCAGCGTAGATTTGTGAAACCATAAAAAATGATGTTACAAGAGGATACTATTGCCTTGCACTTGGTTTTTGGGTGTATTTCTGCAGTATGGGCTTTAAATATACAAAGCGGTAATGGTTTTAAAATAGACTGGACATAAGGAAAAACTTTTTCATGCTGAGGGTGGTGGAGCACTGGCCCAGGTTGCCCAGAGAGGTGGTGGATGCCCCATCCCTGGAAACATTCAAGGCCAGGTTGGATGAGGCTCTGAGCAACCTGATCTGGTTGGAGATGTCCCTGCTCCTGGCAGGGGGGTTGGACTAGATGGCCTTGAAAGGTCCCTTCCAACCCAAACTAGTCAATGATTCTATAAATAATTTTCCAAGCATTGAGACTAAAATGGTGAGGACAGAAACACATACAGAAAAGTGAGCTTTCCCAAGAAAAGCTGCTCCAGAAGCCCCATCCTGCACAGCCAAGCATACCATTAACTTTTACTGCCCCAAGCAGCTCTTTGCAGCCACTGCAAATTGGAGTGCTACAAATAGTAAGCCAAGCTGATGCTTAGTCACCAATATGGAGAACAAAGATTAAAAAGCAGCGAGAAATGTGGCAGGGACTGTGAAGAGCCACTTTCATTTCTATAAATACCCTCTCTCGCCTGTGTTTCTGCAACAGAAGGGCGTTGGGAGATGGTCTGTCTTTTGGACACCTTCCTCGCAGCCGTGCAGACAGGAAGGTAAGCGCTGACGTGCTCTATCAAAGTCTCCTCCACGGCACGAAAGACGAGCCAGGGAAGCGGTACCTCAATAGACACTGCACAGCCTCTTTAAATCAGGTGTGAGCTTCCCAAACCCAAAGAAGAATCCTGCAACCTAAAACTACGCCGAGCAAAAAGCCCTTTGTTGGCACAGCAGACATCACAGAAGAAGGCAAAGGGAAAATTTATTAAGCTACGCTGTTGCGAAACGCAGTGCTTGACGTCTAACTCCTGAAACACGAGTGAGGTGGGCTCCTCTCGCGCTCTTTAAAAAGCATCACTTCACGCTTTCTTGTCTTTTTCCATTAAGATCCCACACGCGTGGCTATTCATCCCCTCAGCACACAGGAGCCAGATTGTTTGCTGAAGTGATAGATGAAAAATTCATTCTGTTTTGAGGATGTTTAAACATTCAAAGCAGGAGTGTAACTGGCTGCTGGGCAGCCAGCTTAGCGGTTCTCTCCAACTCAGAATCTCTAAGGTTCAGGCTGCAAATTCCAAACCCTACTCATGGTCAAATAAAATCGTCAGAAATGTGACTCAGACTATTTTTTTTTTTTGCTTTTGTTTTTAATAAGGATTTTTCGGTTTATAGATCCATCCACACTGCAGCATTTTACAATGTATTCTCCTGAGCTTGACCAGGGCCGTTGTGCATAAAGTAATGAAAATCTTGGAGTCCAAAGGGAAACATCTCTGTGTGTGTGTACACATACATATATTATTTTGAAAAATGAATTGACAGACACCCCTATGAGATCATGTTTGCAGGCTGAATTTCCTACCCTATTTTTTTTTTTCTACAAGACTAAATCAAGATGTTTATGCTAGGAAGGCAAAAGATTTGAATATCTAACCCTTCCCCACCTGGTATGTGCTTGCACACACACAAAGCCAAGGCAGAAAATCACATTGCTTTCTCAGCAGATACATATTCCACCCCTGCAAAAATGGTGTAATCTATTTTCCCTGTAACCGGAATTCGTGATGTCAGGGATGCTGATAGCAGAGTCAAGAAATCAGCTGAGCCTCCCATAATGGCATTTGCACATCTGACTTTTTTTTTATTCTTCCTGCTTTATGATTTGAAATCCACGGTTTAATCTGCGTGCAGCGTCTCGCATGTGGACTGTGAAACACCCGCGTATCCCAACACAGAAACGGGAAATGCTCTTCTCCATTGTCAGCCATTGCTGTCCGAGGCCAAAAGAAAGAGGTCACCCATGATAATAAGGTCAACCATCACCATGGTATCTGAGCACCATTTGATTTAAAGAATGCTGTAAGAGTCTATGGAAAACGTAGAGGCAGCAAAGGAAAAGCACTCAGAGTAACTTCAGAAATAATTGCAATGCAATTAAGATGTGCCACCAAAATTAATATTTCAGATCAGAGTTCATCTGCAGAGAGGCTGCTGGTATGATAAAAGTTAGAGACATTTAGGCTCGATTGGGCTCTCGCATGCAACTCAGCAGCCAAACACACGAAAATCAATGGGTTTGTATTGGTAAAAATCCTCTCTGAGAGGAAAACCTCGCTTCAAAGGACACAACTGTACCCATCAGCAGCTCCGAAGCCTCTGACACTAACAGTGGCCGGCACGGCTCGGGATCAAGCTCTGAGGCTGAAATATTGCTGGGCCAAGGGCAGGGAGGGAGAGGAGGGAAGATGGAGCTGCTACGCTTTCGGAACAGGCTTTCCACAGCTGCCTCCATATCTGCAGCAGGCAACACCTCCAGCTTAGTTCCTTCAGGTTTCCCCATTGAAGGGCACGTGGGAACTGGAACAGAGAAAGATCGGTGCAATTCCTTTTGTTAGCGGTGTCTCATTTGAAAGGATCTTTGTTTGCACGCTAACAGAGCACGCGCAGAAGGGCTGCGGGCCCGCGGCGCGCCCACCACAGGGGCCAGCGCCAGAGGAAAAGGCAAGGATCTTTCTCACAGGCAATTCACAGGTTAAGCTGCCTAACCCCATCGGAGAGCAGTGGTGTATGCCTTGAAAAATGATGGTATTTCTGCTCAAAAAGAAAGGAAAAAGGGAAAGTCTTCAATCCATCTCCCTATGGCCGCTGCCTGCCTAAAGCTCATTTCAACCCTAAGCATCTTCTCCCCATCCAGCACAGAGCAGGGATGGGCTCTGCTTTCAGCCCCAGCGAAGCCAGCTGGGCTTAAGGACAGGTTTAAAATGAAAATAAAGTATGTTTTGCCTAAACGCTTAATAATTAAATTTTTGCATGAAGGGTATCACTTTGGGCAGTGCTGGCAGCCCAGTGGGTCTGATCCCAAAAAGCACTGAAGGATTGTGAGCACGAGTTAAAAAACTACAAAAAAAACCAAACAAAAAAACCAACCCTAAAAAAAAAAAAAACCCAAAAAAACCCCCAAAATTTCTTTGGAGAAGTGTAGGAGGAGCAGCTTTCAGAGGCTGCTTTTCCCAGAACCACGCCGTGACTCTCAGTGGTAGGGTTGCTGTGAGTACAGACGTGGCTGTTTATCTACTCGAGGCGAGGATTTATTTTCTAGAGGGCAAGTGCACCTCTAGGGAAGACTCTTTTGGTCATTAATGCAGGTTTAGCAAGCACCATTACACGTCGAGCTTTGCTGGTATGAAGCTGTAAATACATTTTAAATTCTCATGATGGAAAATCAGGGACGATGCTCCCCTAGCCACGCAGCGGTCCAAGAGGAAGGCAAATACGAGCATGGGGCAGCTTTGTTGCCTTTTTACGATCCCCATCGTACAGTAGCCTTTGATGTTTTTTATGGAATATTATGATTTAAGTGACTGTGGTAGTTAATGAAAAATGACCCCTGTAAACGCTGCCTGGGAAGCTAGATTCAGTAAATTAGCACATTTCTTAACGCGATCCTCCTAGCTGCACACTGTATGCTAACTTAAATGTGCCTAAATGGACAGTTCAGTAGCCTATACATAAAATCTTTAAATGATTATCCTATTAAGGACTATTATTGGAGTGGTTTAGCCTTGTGCTGTATCATTTATGCAAATGAGAGGAAAACTGAAGTTACTGTTACTTTTAGACAAAGTGCAAATAAGCTTTTCATTGCATATTAATGAATTGCTAATACCATGGCTCTTCCGGACCCATCTTTATGCAGATTATAGTAATGCTGTTTGCACAGTTGTATAATTTGAACTTTTTCATTTTTGAAGTGCCTAAAGTGCCTA
>WHYT01017263.1:134592-168262 GCA_009806455.1 Tetrax tetrax | reverse complement strand
TGCACTGTAAAATTTAGCAGATCCAAACTGCAGCTCAAGAAAGCGTTTAAGAACAGACTAAACTCATCCATATTTGAGATGATTCTTAATTTTAAGCATGTTGAAATCCCACAGATTGCAGTGACATGCTGACATATGTTTCAGCGCCTCTCTGAAGCAAATATTTTCTTGATTCAGGACTTTAGAGAACACGCCTCATCTTTGGACCCAATCCTGGAAACCCATTACTCAACTCATACAAGCAGCTCCTGTGACACAAGACCCCTTACATCTGTGCAAATTCCTCAGGTATCAGAGTCAAAACTGAAAAAAAATAAAAAAATTAAATAGTCACTGGCTCCAACAGGGAGAGTATCAGGTCTACAGAGAGAAATGTGATCAATAATGGCTGTAACTTGTTAAGTTATAGCTTTAAGGAACTGCTTCCAGCTGTAAGAAAGGTGGGAAGGAATACATACGCCCTACTCCAGAAAATTAAGAACATGCTTTTATGCAGCTTCAGAAAATTTGATTGAGAATCAATAAAAGTGCCTGATGGATTTTTTTTTTTTCAGATTTGCTTGTTCTATTTTACTGCTACCTGATATAATAGCTACACAGTCACTAAAAAAGTTATTCTCATAAAACCATCTAGTTCATGTTTACAACACTGCATTTGAATAAATGTTAGCAAAACAGAGTGATGCAGGAAGCAAGCACCTCTTTTGGAAAAATCTCTTAGTGCAAAGGGAAGGGAGGAAGGATGGGCCAAAATCCACCTCTCTCCCCACCAGCCGCTCCCTGAGAGGCGGATTTGCAGAGGGATGGCTTCTCCGTAAGAGCGGCCACTGAACCCAAATTTGTGACAGCAGCAACGCAGCCGATGGCACCGGGCTGGGGTTTGGGTTTGATTTCTGGTTCATGCATGTTGGTGGCACGTTGGTTGCTTTTCTTTCTTCTGTTGAAGGAGACTGCAATATTTGTCAGCAATCTTTTGTGAAATTGTTGTTGCCACAGAAGGGAAGCACTGCGTTCAGACAGGAGTGCCATATATGTTTTGAGTTTTGTTTCGTTTTTTTTTTTTAAAAGGGAATAGACATTAGTGGCTACAAGGAGGAAAAGTCTGAATTTTCAAGAGTTCCCATCTTCCAGGGACCAACACAGAAACAAGCATTCTTTTCTTTCACCACCATCAAACTAAATACACCTTCTTGAGTTTGAAGGGTTAGATTCTGGCTACAAAACAATCTGAGGACCTTAACAGCAAAAGTATGCAGCTTTCTGTTACCACCATTCACCTTTGCATCCTCCTGAGACCGACAAAATGTCAGCAGCAGGCACAATTCACCCAGGCCAGGGGAGGCAAGATGCTCATGCTCCATCACCAGCTCCTGAGTCCACCCGCTTCACCTCAGATGTTCGTATTTACCCTGGATCATCACAACTGCTTCCCAGCCATTACCAGCTAGTCAGTAAATAACACGTATACTCTCTAAATGCATAACATACAAACGCTCAAATACATAATTAATGTGCGTTTACCCTTGAGAGCTGTTGTTGGTCTCCCGGGTAAGTAATAGGTCTTTTATTGATTAGACTTAAAGATCTCTTGAGCCTCTTTTAAGGACGTGCTTTGAACAGCTAAGAGAAATAAAAAATTGTGCACAAGAAATCTATAGACGACTCCACTGGCAAGAAACCAAAATTACTATCCTGTTCTGCTTTGCGCTGGCAGGTCTTCGTTGAAGAAGACTGGACAACAAAACTGTCTGCTTCTCCGCTTGCAGAAGACAAGAATTTGAATTAAGGATAAAGGTGCTGGCTTTACCTTGAGGAGGACCCTGTCCTCCAAAGAGGAAGCTGGGAGCTTGCAGAGGGACTTACAAAAGCCCCACAAGCAGAGAGAGGACTCGTAGGGTCCAGAGACCAGTGAGCATGAAAGGACACTGAATTTGAACCAACAGCTCAAAGGTAAAAGGGCATTTGTGTTTCCTCACCAATTCTTGGGAGCACCAAAGCCCCTTGCCATCCTGCTTTGGAAGGGTCACAGCATAAAATTCCTCTGTGGCTTCTGGGCAAACAATTTCTAAACTTTGTGAAGCCATGGTGACCCCCAGCCAGACTAGGCAACCATGTTCAACAGGAGAACATGAAGTGAATTCAAGCAACGGTATGTTCGTGAATGGTTCTTTAACATGATCCTAAAAACTCCCCACAAGTGCTCTGGTATTCCATAAAAACCATTAGTGACATCCTATTGGCTTGCACACATTCAACGTTTTCACTTCTTATATGCATAAAAAGATAGCACTCCTTCTCTTTGATAGCACAAGGGGCGGGGTGGAGCCGGAACCGGCACAGAGGCGATATCCCACTGCGCTGTGCATGTGGTGCCTACTGGTGAAGTTCCCCTTGACGCGGTTCTGGTGCGTGGTGATGATAAAGCCACTGTAGGCCCCTGTTTCGGTCTCAAGGAACAGATTATACCTAAGCCTGCCTTAACGCGCCTTAGCTAGATCTGCGCTGGGACAAGTGCACGTGCACATCGGCTGGCTCTGGGGTTTCCGTGGGGCCCAGGGGCCTTTGGCACTCGACTCATATTCATTTCAGTCTCTGTTGAAGGCTGCAACCATAATTTGGGAACAGTGTTCGCAAACACGGGCATGCAGGGTAGATTCCAGCTCTCATCATAGGCTTGTACAATAATTACCATTAGTATTAATGAATTTATGAGCGCACATCAATGGGGAATATACCCTAATGTATTTAATTTAGAAATACAGTATGAACTGCAATCCTGTGTACAAACGCCTGACACAAATGAAATTCAGGCCGTTCCTACACTACAACAATTTTGAGGAGGTCAACAACTGTGTTCAAACACAGACAGCATTTGCTTTCACTTTTCCTTTTATAAATCATCAAATTAAATTTGCACCGATACTTCATTTGGGCTCCCCTCCTTTTATGTTTAAAGCACAACATTATTTTAAGACTGACTTTACGGGTAAAGTAACTCAGAACAATGCAAGCATCATAATGAAAAAGACGCACGGCATTTTGCACCGCATAATAAATGTGTGTCCATATCAATGTAAAACATACAAATGGCAATAATTTAACACTGAATATTTTTCTGCCTTTAATTAAAATAAACGAATAAAGATTTCAGAGATGCATTTGCTTTAATAGAATGCAGAGTTATAATTGGTGACCTATTTTAAGCAATTTAATTTCCCATGACCTGTTTTCCAAATTAACATAGTAATAGAAGAATGTTTATTGTGTTTGGGAATATAAGTTTCTCCTTCAAAGATGTCATATGCCTTTGTGATTTGATTTAAAGGTGTATTCTTTTATTAAAATGTTCATATAAAGAGCTTGTAAATTATGCAAATGTTTCTTTTTATGGCATTTAATGAGCCTAGAATTTTAAATCAAAGCACAATCAAAGAAAATAAACAAGGACATCTTGAAAATTCAGAGGATCACTTTGAAAAAAACCACACCAGCTAGGTTTTACCAATTTCTCTTGAATCCCCTTTTTCTTAAAGCGTTCATGAGCATGCTTCCCCCAACTATTTCATTACATTTCTGTGTTTGTGTATACATACAAACACCCCCATACACAAAATTACGTATTTCATACACACAAGCTCAATCTGCAACTGTTTAGAGATGGCTCTTTTCAGAATCTCATTAAACTCCTGTGGCATTGTGTGCCAAGGGCTGATTAGGTGTTATTTAAAAAAAAAAAAAAAAAAAAAAAAAAAAAAGAAAAAAAGATATTCCCTTGTGTGATTTTGAGCCACCTGAATTATTCACAAGTTGCACGGGGGGCCCATTTCCCAGCCTGCTGCTTCTGCACCGGCGCGCTCAATGTAGCTACAAGCAAGTTTGACTCACTATTACAACTGAGCCCACGTCCAAGAGTTGGGTTGGGCTTTGAATATTAAATCCTCACTTTAAAAGAATAATGTATTCTTTAAAATGGATGGTAGTGTCACAGATTTTTTGGGGGGAAAAAAAAACAAGGAAAGTAATTTTTTGTTGATTGATTTTAGCAAGCATTTTAGTTTCCTCCTGATCCTTTTTCAGTTTGAGGGCAAACTGCCTGATAAAACGGTAGAGTGAAACCCTTCAGACCACCACGGCAGAGGACAGGGCAACTCACGTAGGGTGAAGGTGTCAGAGGGAACGAGGAAAGCCTCAGCGTCCCTCCAGTGTAGGACAACTGAAAGCTCCATCCAGCTAACAGGGCCCAACACGAGCATCACGCAAAGACGTGTCCCGCACGTGTTACACTGGAGGTAATCCTGCTTTTCATTACGGGATTATGGAGCAACGATTTACTAGGCTTCAGAAGATCTCCAGTCTGCTTCGGGTAGGGGGGAGGACGACACAAGATTAAGGTCAAAGTACTTTATAAAACCAGGAAAAAACACTTACTGTCTTCTCAAATGCAACACAGGTGGAAGTGCATTCTTCTTCATAAGGACTAGTGGAATCATTTGAAGGGATTACACAGGGTTAATGAAATATGTCACCGCTGTATAAAAACAGTTCTAATGTTTTTTTTAATTATTTTATCATGTTGAAATGTTGTAGATCAACATGCTTTTCTGGGAAAATGAGCCACTCCTCAATTCTTCCTATTGTTAAACAGATTTGCTCATTATACAATTACGAACGCATCTATACACATTTGCATACATTTTGCTGCTTATATACATTCCCATGACTCTGCACACTCCACGCCACAGGTCTGTATATGCGTGCAAACGTAGGATAATGCAAACAGTCCCAGTCATGGCTCGTATAAACTCTCCACTGGACTCCACCAGCTGAAAAGGTGGGAGAGAGGAAAAAACCCTCCCCAGAACAGACTCTTTAACGTACTATGGATGCGCACGGCCTGCCTGAAAGTCTCTCCAGCGCTGTGCTCTCTAGACCATCTCCAAATCACCTGTGAAATGTTCAGGACAGCAAAGGCGCATGTTTAACAAGAGGAAACTCTTGACACGGTGTTCATGCCTCCGTAAATATGCAGAGGAGCTGAGTGAGTTTAACAAGGGGTCAACCGCTTGACTAGATCTCCCAGTGATGAGCAGGACATCAACACCTAGACAGATGACAGCCTCCTCCTCCAGCTCGTCTCAGTTTCGTTAGGGCTCAGACAGCCACGTGGCGTTATTTTAGCAGTGCATCCCCACAGCAGAGGAGATGCTCTCTAACAGCTTGTTATAGCCCCATCTGTCAAGAATTTACAGCTAATGTATCTTGTATCATGGGTTTTTATACGTAAGAAAGAAGCGTTTGGCCTGGTTAGGAGATCTCTGCATGACTCTGTTCATGATCTCACTGCCTAACACGTTTGGTTTAGTATTTTTGGGAATTGGTATTAAAAATATCAGTGATTCATCCATCATCGATAAACACGCTGAAATGTTCAGTGAAGATGCTTCGGCAGCAATGTATGCATATATAAATAGATGAATATGTCTCCTACATGCATTTCAAGCACGATTCCCCCAGAACAGTCCAAGCTAGAAGATATTTTACACTCAAATCCAAGTTTTGTACTATGACAATTTTAAGCACGCAGTCTATAAAAGTGCAGAGTCTGAGGGCTGAAGGAGTTGGGGTGCCCAGCTGGACCACTTGGCCAGTTGCTGCTGTCCTGGCTCCTGGAACCAGAGGGAGGAAAAAGATGAATCTTCCACTATAAGAAATTTACAACCTGTTTCTGTTATATTATTTGCTTTTTATAGCCTTATTAAAACACCAAATGCCTGGCTCTCCCAGGAAGACTCAAAAGGAATGAATGAAATAGTTTTGGGCAGACAAAGCAAGACCAAATCAGACTTCTCTGAAGATGAAGGCTAACCAAGTTCTGATTTGCATCTGCCCATCGAGTTGAAGTCCTCCATCCATCCAGATCCCTAAAGCACCTGCTGTCTCAGGGCTAGACGCAGCCCTTAACCTTGAACAGTGCAAACAGCGTACCCAACACACATGCTTGGGAAGGAGCCGTGATAGTTTGCCCCCCTGTCCATCACTGATGAGATGCGGCACGTCCTCCCTGCTACGGCCACCCCAGCAACTCTTGTCAGAGAGCAGGAGAAACGGGGGGGAAACCCACTAAAACAGACAATAAAGAGAACGCTTCAGAAACCTATCCATTAGGGATCTTTTAAAAACATTGATTTCTGGGCTTCAAGAGACAAAAAGGAAGAGAATAATGTTTCAAGAGAAAAATAACAGCCCCTGAAACCACAGACTTCAAGCTGTCTACATTTCCTATTGCCTTCAGGACCCCAGGGTCTCTGTGGTTTAACGCCTGTGCTGCTGGATCCAACCCCAACCTGCGCTTCGTGAGGACACCACTCCGATACAACCCCACCACCTTTCTCCTATTGCATTTTCGGGGGGCAAAAGGCCCAACACTGCTCTCACATCGCTTCCAACCCCAGAGCAATTTGACTGGCTCCAGTCAAGCACCTGCTGATAGAAACAGCCCCGCGTGGAAGCAAAAACCCATCCCTCCACCTCCTTTTTGTTTTATTTTTAAAAGCTCTGAGCTGAAAGTGGGAGGAGGGAAGTATCTGAAGATCTCCGTGTGTCTTCTTTATTCAAGATGCAACAGGGAAAAGCATTTTGCCGCTCCAAGGGTGCGCAGTCAGTGATCTTAACGGTGCATTATATAACGCTGCTGAATAAATGACAGACAGCTGGGGTTTACAAGGCGAGCCAAGCACATCAAAGTACCCCGGTGACGACACGAACCACGCGAAGGCAGCTTGAGCGTGCTTGCTGTCGCTCCAGCGTCTCGAAAGCCATCCTCGCCCCAGCCTGCCTCCCTAATCTGTGCCACGCGTTCATCTCCCCCTCCGAAAGGCTGGTGCCTTTCTGCTCTGCCGTCTTCCCTTTAGGTACCTGCTCATCCCATACCTGACACCATCAACCCTCAGATTGCCTGTTCCTCCTTCCCTCTATCCTTCTTTCCACTCCTCTGCTCCTCCTTCAGTTCAGCAGGAAAAATATTACTGAAATAAATCATATCAGGTCCTATATAGGACAAAAAAAATTACTTCTGTAGTTACCAGCCTGGAATACCCACATAGCTCTGCCTTGACCTTATGTGCCTTTGGTTAAAGGGATGTTCCATTATTAATCCAGCTTAGATCTGGATTAACTTTTAAAGATACAAAAATGCCCACAAGCCAAGTAAGGTGATATATTTTTGGCTGGATGGAACTGGCAGGCTGCCGGGCAGGGTTAGCAAGCATTCAGAGCTTAGAAGAGGTGCTTTTAGATATAAATCCTGATGGAAAAAAAAAAAAACAAACAACCCTAAAATAAATTACGTAAGCAAGTAACAGCCAGCGGGTCATGCAGGACAGTTAACATCCTCAGATATATCTGTACTCTGTGAGAAATTCCCACTGCAGATTGAATCTGCCTGGTTTGGAAAGCAGAATCGCGTTCCGACCCGGCCGCTTTGACTTTGAAAGACAAGGGATGAGGGAAAGAGAGAGAGGGAGCAAAAAACATAATCCAAAAGAGTAAAACAAAAATGTGCCGAACAGAAAAACATCTAAGGGCTGCTGCAAAGCCTACTAAAATTGGTGTCAATGGGAGGGTTTCGTTCTCCTCCTCTCAATAGACACTGGATCGTGTCCCTAGAGAACAGTTTCCAAATGTGGCCGGTCTAATGAAGCATCTAGAATCTGCATTCAGAGGCTGAAAAATCACAGTGATTGCTTACGCCTCTTGTGAAACCCTGTGCACACCCATACCCACAGATTCCTGCTGGCTGCAAAATACCTCTCCATTGTCTTTGCTTTCCTCGCTGCCTGAAGAAGGGATTTACAGGCAGGATAGCTGCTTTTGACGAGCTGAGCAGAAAGGGAGAGAGAAAACATTACAACGCATCCCTTCAGATGCCAAATAAAATAGAAACTGTTGAGCTGCCACTGTTTTGCTCCTTGCAATAAAAGTTCCTTGTTCAGCATTAAAAGGAGGTGATTCTTACTAGTCTACCTCTATTACCATATATCAAAATGGATAAGGAAAAACAGTCAAGTAATGAGAAAAATTACCTTTGAATAAGCATCGGATAAAAAGAAATAGTTAATGTGTGCCATGAATAATTCGAGCAGCTCCAAATATAAATTGCCACAAATAGCAAGACGAGATCTTGCCTTTCTGTACGTCGCATGTATCCTGCAACAACCCAGCCAGCACCTTTCCCTTGGGAAGCCGCGTGTGGAGAACGGCACTGCCTCAAGGAAATACAACGGGAGGGCAGAACCTGCTCCTCTTTGCCTTACAGATCGTACATATACATTTTAGAGCCATTTTGTGCAGCTAGGATCTCTCAGCACGCGATGCCTCTCTGAAAGCCCGCTGCTGCGCCCAGAGGGTTTCACAGAAAATGCCGCGGCCCAGGGGAGGCCTGGGTCCCGCAGCCTGAAATCAGGGCTGGAGAGCACACCTTCCCTTGCAGGTTGGATATAATTAAGAGCAATCCTTCAGTAAAACTGACATTCTTTTACTGTGATACTGACATTTATTTAGATGCACTTGAGAAAAAAAAAAAAAAACAAAAAACAAAAACCACCCCAAAAAAACAAAACCAAAAACCCCAACATCCCAACATTGCCTGGTGGCTAAACCTGTGTGAATGTTTTTATCCCAACAGGGCTGCACCACGCTGGTCAAATAGCAGAATTTGGCATGAAAAAGGTGGCACTCAGGCATTCTTACATTTTCTAGGATGTAAAGGACGGTGGTAACCTGCTCTTCTACTTGTCTGAAACTGCTGGAAAAGAGCTCCTCTCCCCTAACTTTGGTCACTGTGTACTTCACTGCTGCCTGATCAAATTAAACCGATCGAACGCAGAAACGGCCTCATGCGACCTCTGCGAGCCCGGCTGGGCTGCACAGCCAGCCCCCGGCACGGCACCTCTCCGCATCCTGGGGGATTCTGCATCTTTCCTCCTGCTCCCCTTCCCTCTTCATCCTTCCCCCCTCAGCCTCTCCTCTTTCAAAATGTGGGTCACCTTTTTTACACGAGCGCAGCTTTGCCCAACACAGAGCGTTTTTGCACAGTTCCCCGGGGTAGAAATGAAGCGGGGATTGATGCTGCAGGGAGAAAGACAGCTATCCTTGCACAGGAATGCAGTTCTCTCATTCCAGGAGTATGTGCATGGGGAATATATTGACACGTATTTATATTATTTCTTTTCATAATATTTCATATAAAAGTTCAGAATATTACAAACATGCAACGTGCAGAAATGCATTGTTTTCTGTAAATGCATGGATGAAGCCAGAAGCCTTTGCTTCCTGAGCCTTCTTTTTTTAAAACTATCTCTTTCTTTAAAACAAAACAAAACCCAAGCAAACAAAAAATAACATTCTGCTGCTTTGAAAGCAACATACATTGCATGTGCCCACTGCTTGCGAGCGTCTCTCTGCCTTGCCCGAGGAGCATGTGCCTCGCTCGAGTCCCCACAGCGAGTGGCAGGATCTGCCATATGGAGGTCACCTTGTCCAGGTCCATAAATAGATTTTTCTTAAGCGGAGAAGGGAAGGCGCTACTGAGAGTAATGAAAGAGGAGGCTAGCTTGCATCCGTGGCACTGACTGGTGCCAGGGTTACAACACGCAGAGACTTGTCATGCCAGCAGCAGCGATACCGTCAATCTGCAGGCACAGAAGTCACCTAGTTCCACCGTGAAAACATGTGCCAGGCAGTTTTTCATTTCAGTTTTCACACAGGGGTTTGGATGCCTTTCAGGAGCTGAGAACAGAAACTTCAGGAAAGGTGTCCTTGGGGAGACAGCAGCAACCCCCAGGCAAACGGCTTCTGCTGCTCAAGGAGGCACATTGGGGTCTGCCAGGTCGGTCCCACGCCGTGGGTCGGGGCAGGGAAGGGATTTTGACAAGATGAAGGCACAGTCCAAACCCCCCGCTGCTGCCGAGAGCTGTGTAACAGCACAGGCACGGCATGGTCCAGGCACAACAACGTAACCGCCGTCAGTCCGTCCCCCAGTTCATGGCAAGGGCTTATCTTCCATGCGCCGACAACTGGAGATGGAAAGACCTTGTGCAATGAACCTTTTTGCTTTATTCAGCTTTCAAGATACCAACAGCTACGAAAAGGCTACAACAGAACCATCTGATAGCCACAAAGGTGCTCAGCTAGCAGCAAAGTAACTGATTCCTTCATTTAAAAATAGACTGGAATATGTCAGCTAGTATGGCACGGACCAGAAAGCATCCTGCCATGTTTCCATCACAGCATCCTATGGAACAATGTGAAATTAATGAAAGTATTGCAGAAATAATGTCCCTAGGTAAATCACAGGAAATTTAAAGAAGGATGGAATGGGAGGAGAGAAAATTGTTTTCTTCGATTCTAATCAAAATTATTTTGGAGCGTAAGCACTTCCCACAGCATCTAAATTCTGAATTAGCACCAGTGCTCTTTTTACCCCAAAATGCTTAGCAGGTAAGTCATATCAGGACACAAGGTTAAGGAGGAGGCATAAGGTCTTGATACCCTCAGTTTTCAACTTTTTAGACGGTTACACCTGGTAGCAGTGAGGTGATAAGCCAGCCATTGACATCCCCTTGTGCCGGTGATGCCAGAGCTCTCCTCTCCAGCCAGAGCTCTCCTCTCCATCCCGCTAACTACAATCCCCTCCCATTTGTCAGGATGGGAAGGGAAGAGCACTTATCCCTCCATGACATCTTTTTGCATCCCACAGGCTGCAAATCCCTGGTTTGATCTCGTTCAGTGCGGAACATCTGACACGCCTGTGATGGGGAGGCTTTAACCGCTCTTATTCCTTCTTATGATACCCATGGCTATAGGATTGGATAAAAGGGATGAACAGATGGATGGATCACGTATATACACTGTAGAGCCTTTATCCTTCGCTAGGTGTTGGTTTAAGCGATGCACAGTATTTTTAAATAGCCTCTTCTCTTTTTTTTTTTCCTTTCCCCTTCACAAGTTTTCTTCTACATTCCTCCCCTCGGCAGTCTCTTCCCCCTTCTCCCATACAAACACTTTGAGCTAGAGTCTTTATATGTAAAAAAATTAAAAAAAAAAAAAAACCCACCACCAAAAAAAACCCCCCAAAACCACCCACCATAAAGCAGCCCTAAGCCTGTGTTTCCTTTGTCCTTGTGCTTTAAAAGCTGTAGTTGCTGCTCAGATGAGGTAACAGGCCTCATAACACAAGTATGTTTTTCAGAACTTAATGTCCTCTGCTACAGATGTCCTCTCTGCCAGAGGCTTATTAACACCTCAGAAGAGCAAAGCCCTGCCCACAAAGGGAAGGGAATCTAAAGAAGATACACAAACAAAGGAGGTGAATGTTAAAAGCAGCTAATGAGGGGGAAGAAAAAAAAAAAAAAAAAAAAAAAAACCACACCACCCTCCACCTTCCCATCACAGCACTTCAGAACAAGTAGCATTGCCAAGCACGGAGAATCTGGGGATTAAAGAGACAATTTAGGAAGACGATGTAGGGAATGGAAATCTCCTGGAAGACATTAAAAGAACACAGAACATCAGTGCACATATTTGGGGAAAAGAAGAAAAACCTAGAAAATATATACATGTATGTATATGGACAACTTTGCAAATACTGACAGAAAAGCTATTTGGAAGTAATTAGGCTCATTTATTTCATGAGGGAAATTTATATTTGAAAGGAAATTGAAACAGGGGACACGCACAAAGCAGGTTCATTATGAAAAAGACCTATGTTCAAGGGTACTTACCGAAAAAGAAAACTGTTAGGTTTACAAACCTTTTCATTTAAAACCTATCCTCTTAGAAACACCAAGAAGTACTCAAATAAAACATTCATTTCATTGGCTTGCCTTTCTTGCTTTGGAAGTGCTATGTGTTGCTTTCGAATTATTTTTTTTTCCACCCAGTGCTACACTTGGTTCTCTTCAGCATTGGGGTTTGGTTTCCGGCACAACAAGGCTGCCCTGGGTGTCCACCTCGGCCAAGGTCAACCTTGCACATGAGCTGGCACTGGGGTTTGTGCCAGTGCACTGGGGCATCACATGGGGCTCCCCACCACCTCCTGCACTGGGACATGTTTTCCCTTCCCTTTCTCTCCAGGATAGCCAAAAAGTGATGTGGATGCCCCTTTAATTCTTTGGAGAAGCTGAAACAGATTATAAAGACCAGGATTTTCTCAGTAGAGCAAAATCCTTTCTCAGAGACATGTGTCACCAGCAGGAATGCAGCAAAGGTCCGGGACCAAGCTGTGGAGTTAACTTCTAGTATGAAAAATGGATGGATAAGAAGTCATTACGGGGCCACAAATATCACCAGAAATAAACAATAAGTCAGGATGTTCAAAAGGGAACTATGACTGCGATCAGCCACAGCAAGGACAATAAAATCAACCCCTGAGACTGTTGCTATTTAAAGAAATGTTTCATATGGAAATGAACAGCCCGTAGAGGGATGCGCTGGGTGCGTAGCACGCATAATGCTAAAACTGCCTGGCGTTTGTCCCCAGCACAGCACACACAGGCTGCGGAGATCATAAAATGTATCACAGAGTTAGGAAAACTCAAGGGGCTCAAACGATTCAAAGAGCACTTAGGCCAGGTTAGGCACTCCTCCCAGTGCTGCAAGAATTGGGTGGTAATTAGTCTTCCCAGTTAGTTAAGTTGCATTACTCATTCAAGGAGAGGCAAACTTTTAGCATGGGTTTCGTGCTACCTATCCTTTGCATGAAAAAAAAGTCAACTAATAAAGAGAAATTACCCTGAACTGCTCCAGACTGAACGGAAGCTTGGAGATGGTGTTGAACGACCCATCCCTTGAAAAGAGCTGCACCGTTGAGATGCCCTGGTCAAACATCTGGGCTATTACCCCCACAGTGAGAAGGGCCCTAAGAAGAGACAGCACTGTTATCGCTGTGGTAGCTTAGTTAATCAGTCACATACAGGATCATAATTTTGGGTACTTTGAGGCTGCCCAGTACAGCCATCTTAATGGGTCAGGTCCATGGAGAGGAGATGCATGGAGCCCTGGCTTCACCTCTGGGCCAAGTGTCACATCTGGATGCACAGCAAGGAAGATGATAACTTTTCAAACTCTCCACCCCTCTTACATGATCCAGCCCCAGTTGTCAGCCATCCTTGCCTGTGCAGGGCTAAGCCAGGCCAAAAGATAAGATTAGGATCATTCAAAGGGCAGGAGGATGCCGCTTGCTTCAGATGGCGCAGGTTTGGACGGCAGTCAAGGAACTGAATCTTCTGCAGAGATTAACAAGCTCCGCAGGTGCAGGGGAAGAACAGGCTCTTCGAACACAGGAGGAGAAAAAACACATAGTATGGAAAAGTGCCCGCTGCCTGACTTGCTAGTGAAACTGTTAAACAACTGCCAGTGGGTTTTCTGGAAGGAGGTTAGGAGAAGCAAAGGTGTGGAAAGAGAGAAAACAGCAGCCGCCGATGTCCCACAGGAAGGAAACGCAGGCCAGCGCCAGGAGATACAATCTGATCCTTTGTGTGTTTTGCAAGTTGCCTTGTTGGAATCAAAGACCGTAGAAAACCAGTTTGCAGAATAATGCTGGTGACAGGGCAGCACCACCCCATGTCAGGGCCGTTTCACAGAGTGGGGCTAATTCACCCTTTGTCTGCCTAATAGCGCCGCAGAAACGGAACCTTTCTGATCAGAGGGGCTGAGTTATTCCACACTACAAACCCTTCGCAGGCAGCCTGACAACAGAACAGGCTCTGCAAAGCATTGCCGGGTTGCAACGAGCCTCAAACGGCGCTTCCCAAAGCCGTTCTACCCCACGGAGAGGGAAGGCTGCGATGGGGAAACACCGGCTTCTTGGGGAAGGGGCGTAAATGGCTTCAAGTGGGTACGGCAGCAAAAGCAACGCGGTAATAAGGAGGAAGAGCTGCCGAGATTTATCAGTTGCTGGCATTATATTCCCAAAACACTCCTGAAGGCTCACAGCTTCCATATGGCTCATCAGACACATACAATAATACCATCGCAGAACATTCCATCCTATAGAAAGGAAACAAACACAGACACGTCCCTGCCCTCCCGCACGCGTGGACACCAAGGCAGCGCTGGGACGCGAAGCAAAAGAGACGGGAGCAAATTCTGTGTTCCATTCGGCCTCCTCCAGGCTCCCTGCTCACAAGTCCAAACATTGAATCTCCCTGCAAGAAAAGCATGGTTGTTCCCTGGACTTTTCCTAGAAGATGTCCTCATGTGACAAACCTGGCCCATCCCAGAGCTGCCGGAGTCAGGGGCTCTGCTGACTGCAGCATTTTGAAATAAAATGTCTGAGGAATGATCAGGCCTGTAGTGAGCTCCAGAAAAACTTCTCAGTCATGGCTTATAACCATGAAAACTCCTTCCCCAGCCTACTGAGGCTTAAAGAGATGCAGTTTCAGTTTCTGTGATTCTTTTCCAAGACTGATCCAGCATCCGTATTACTTGTTCCTCAGTCATCTGGTCTCCAGTTTTGAGAAACTATTTCAGTTCTACAAACCTGGCCTGCCATCTTTTTCCTTCTGAGGCTTTAGAAAGAAAAAAAAGGATGAATCACCCTTTTTTAAATTACTTTTCCAAGTGGGGGGCTCCTTCACACAATTACTTACTTTTAGCATCCATTGCACCATTCCCTCTTTGGCACCTGCAGTTTCTTTGATGCTTTCTCTTCCCTCACCAATGGGCTTGTTTGTTTTTATTTACTTTTTATAAGCAAAGCCTAATTTTTGGTTTCCTTGTTAAAATCCTTCAACCCAACTCCTTGAGGAGTAAAGTAGTCACACAGAAAGTTAATGAGAAATTCTCCCTCTGCCCCTGAGGATTGGTGAGGGGATAATTTAGGTAATATTGGGAACCAGCTCTGACCCTTTTAAGACTCTCTGGCACCGCTGTGGGAGGAGGAGGATCCAACTGCCCTACATTTTCCTCGTGGATGCTACGACCGCTAATAGTGCGTGGCTTTTCTTCCGCGGCTCTCCCAACAGGTGCAAGCTGAAGCCGCGGTGCTGAGCACGCAGTCCTGCGCTGGGACTGCCTGCGCAGTTACAGGCTCCTGGTTGGAAGTGCTAATTTCCATCACTTCCCTACATTGGACACCCAGAAAGCTGATGAGTGGTTATGACACCTTCCGCTGGATACAATCAGCTCGTAATATCCTAATTAGCCGGATCAGCTCTCCTCCTCATCATGAGCAGCCACCGAGAGTCTTCTCCCTGTGCCCAGGACGGGCTCTCCCCCCGCTCCGCTCCACCGCGCTTCGCCCTGGGAAGCGTTTTGTGATACTTTGGATCCCTTGTAAACCGTATTCTTCAATTTGGGCAGTCTTTCAACTCCGTGAAAGTTACACGTTGTTTTCATTTCTTCTCAAGTACCTCAGGTCAAAGAAAGACCTGTGTCAGTGGCTTTAAAAGCCTAATAAAGTCTTTCATCCATAGACCTGCTTGCTGGCGCAAAGTCAGGGAAAACAAACTAAGTCATCCAGTGTTGTTCAAACTGTCAGATCCTTTTCAGCATGCTCTTCCTGCCAGCCTGCTCGTGTGCGTTTGGGGGCTGGGATGGGGAGGAAGGGAAAAAAAAAAATCCTGATGGCAGAAAGCCCATGGAACAACTGGCACCTTTCCAAAGCAGCCTCCCCCCGGCCCCCAGCCCGCCTTCGTGGGCACAGGCGTCTGCCAATCTGTTCTGCACACACACACGCTGCACAACACAAGCAACGAAATGACTTTCCAACAACTTTGCTCACAAGTGCCACTCTACTCCGAGTTTGGCACCTTGCGCTTTCTCCTCACCCCCGCCTCTCCAGGCTTTGCCTCCCAACAAGCTGGACAGGTTCCAGTGTTTAAAAGCCCATTTAACCACTCCCTTTTGTTTAGAAACGCTAAGCCTTGATCTGATTTTTATCAACCCTGCCGTGCCAAGAGGAGGAGGATGCTGAGGGTTTCTGAGGATCCTGCAATGAGCTGAAAAGCTCCAGGAGCCCTTCAAGCTTCCAGAAGGGCTTTGCCCACTTTGCAGCAGCCCTGGTGCAATTGAGAAGCCTGGAAGAAGAGCATGTGCCATTCATGGGACCACACAAGATGGCTTTTGTTCACGTTTCTCCCTTTAAAAACTTCATTATTGACTTGTTTAGGAGCTGAAAGTTGGTGCCATGCTTGGCTGGCACTGTCTTTTGATGGTTAAATAGTTCTTTACGCTCTGCCTTGTTCAGTGCTGCTATGCCCAGAAAAGGTGGAGCAGCAGGGAAAAGAGGCAGAGAGGCAAGAACAGGACCTCTGCTCTGATTGACAATTGTAATCTTTCTGGGTATTGTTAGGAGACGTCTTTCTGCACTTGATAAACCCAGCATGATTACATGAAACATATCCTATTAAAATATATTTCTCCTTTCCATAAAGCAGGTAAAGCCAACTGCATTTAGAGCTAATTTCAATTCCTTTCTACAGTGCAGCATTTGGATGCCCTCTTAAGGATGCTAGGTTTGAAAGTTTGCCTTATCAACATCCTTTTCTCCTAGCCCCAGAGAAGTTCTTAACATTAGGGATAGAAAGGACTAGGGAGGTTGCAAGTCAGACAAAGCTATAGAGCTCTGAAGTAACAGAAGACCCTTCCCAAAAATATATCTCCCCTTCCTACATTACCGTTTCTTTAAGGCAGACCAGAGAGGAAGAACACACGCACTCAGCCGGTTACTGTGTGTAAAAGATGTAACCAAACATTGACCACTACGATCACCAGCCTTGGGAAAAGATGTTTTGGTCCTATTCATGTCCATCATCCCACCCATTCTGTGCTACTGAACAGAGGGAAGAATTTAAACATCCATATAGCTGCTATAAATTTGAATGAATAAGGATAGTTTGTCATCTATGGCAATTTAAACCCATCAAGGCTCTTACCTTCATGTATCCAGCAACCCGGGAGAAAGAGTGTGCCTCCTGCTAAGCATTTACTGACATTTTTGTATTTCCTACACTGGCTCTGCCCTCTTCTGCTTTTTATTTCCCACCAAAGAGAAAAATACAAAGGACGTAATGATGAACAGGCAGCTGTGGTCAACAGAAGTAGCAGCCTGATCAAGAGGGCTCCTATCTAAAAGTTCACACAGAAACAGAGACTTACTGGCATCAAGAACAGCAGAGCCTGGAACAATGTCACTGAAAAACAAATTACACATCAACACTATCCAAGCACCTTCCTTCGGTCCAAACCAGTCAGATATTTTTGATACCCTGCAGCTTCAAGGAGGATAACAGGCAGTTGAGTGCTACTGCTGAAGATCACGTTAGCCCTACTGGATTATTCAGGTCATGCTAAACAACAAATTCAGTGGATTAAAAGAGTCCTCATTCCTGCTGTGCAGTTTTAACAGTCTGCAAGTTACACAGAGGGTCTGCGGATGCTATGTACGTTGCTTGTCTTGTGTAGCACTTTATAGTCAGACAAGCTCAGCAAGGGGCATCTGCCTTCCTAAAAATTACCATTGACCCATTCCTGTCTAGGAACATTGAGAAACCAATGGACTCACCCAGCAGCTATGTGAAAATCTCTTTGCCAAGCCATGCAGAACTCACTTTTGTGTCTGCAGTGTATCGGCATTGTATTACCATGACAAAACCAAATTACCACCATTGAGGACGGCCTTTGCTAATGCAGCAGTCCTTCTATAGCGATATACTCGTGCGCACAAATGATAGCACAATGGAGTGGATGTGTAACTGCTATAGGATCTCTGCGGTAGCAGTGCACATTTTTTCAGCTTCTTTCTTATCTTACCCGAGTCATTCTCCCTGCAGGCGTCAGTGTAAAGTTCAGTGGTGCAACGCCACATCAGCGCAACGCCAGTGCCTCATGTTAACGTACTCCTGCAATTGCTACAGAGCAAAGGCAGGACGGCTCTGGTTGTCACTGCACAACATGTTGGAGGGTTCTGCTGTGCCAGGCACTATCCTTCTTCTCATTACAGGTCAGTGAAATTGTAGGTGTTCCTGTACAATGACCAAAATCAATGTGGAACCAACGCAACTAATACTGAAACCACCCACAGTAATTAAGGCTGTTTTTCAGATATCAATTCTAAAAGGCTTTTGTAATCATTACAGATTAAGATGTTGCATTGCCTGGGAAAGGAGGTCCTGGAATAGGCAGAAAGAGAAGCACCCAGTTCAGTGACCCAGCTCCTACCACACACTTGCCAGCCCCTCATGCAACAGAGCCAAAGCTCAGAAACCTCATGGTGGTGGTCCTTGCTCCATGGCTCACTTGAAAAAAAACCAAATCCTTCAATGGGTGAATGAGCAAATAAATGAACCGGTGTTGTCTCTGCTTCATTTTTCAAAATACCTACTGCCCAGGTAGTGTCTCTGATGTTAATAGAGGTGGAAATGTGAACTTCCCTTCCCTTCGGGGGAGTGCTGATGGGGTCTCCCCTCTCCTCCACTGCCCAAGCTGGAAAACTTGTAGGAAATAAATATCACTGAGACTTCTACCTCTGTCAAAACTGGTAGAAATTAGCTGACAGGCTTGAAAAATATTATGGAAACTGATAGACAGAGACACCTACACACTGCTTGGGGTGGCACAGAACTGCTTTCCCGAGAAAAACTAGGCTAGAAATGAAACCGGTCAGTCCCTGAGCAGGTCAAGACGTGGATATGAGCTTGTTGGTAGCAGGCTGACAGATTCCTTGTGGAGACAGACAGCTCTCCCGAGATTCGACGAGCAATGTAAGAGAGAAGGATTTATTTAGAGTAAAACACCAAGCTAGGCGTGAGGGTTTAGGAGGACAATTCCTCCAAAGACTAACCTCAATTGGTGGTTTCACAGAGCAGCTTTGACCTTGCAATCACCACATTATGAACTCAAATCCCACATCAGCACCCAAAGGTCCAAACTAGAAGGTGAAGCAGTTACTTTTCCACCCATCATTACAATCTTACTGGAGCACAGAATCAGGATACAATAAAACTAAAAGACATTCTAAGAAAATCATCAACAAATCTAACATTACTTTTTGCCGATATAACGACAGCACACTGTAACAATTTGACAAAGGTTTTTTCACAAAAGTTTGCAGAGATTCCTGGGTATTTTTTCAGCTAAGAAAAATCACCAGGAGCTCCCACAAAGGACTTCGAGGATAGGAGACGGCAAAGATGAACATTAATCACCAGCGGCTCAGAGAGCAGATGGAAAAACCACAGCAAGAGGTTGCAGCGAGTTTGCTATTTCTTTAAGTCACTGATGGATTCACACATGATGCAATGAGACACAACACAGCACTTCCATCTTCCTGCATCAGTGATTCTGCAGACATAGATCTTCCCACCCTCCTCGTCCCCCTTCCAAGGCCCAGACATGGTTTTTGTCTGCAACTCGATACAATTGCGTTCTGCATACAAGCCCAGCAAAACAAAACATCCCATTTTCAGTTCACAGAGCTGCCATAGTAGAAATAAATATTATTTTGTTTGTTGGGGTTTTCTTTCTGGTTGCTGCCGTTTTGTTTTCCAAAATCATTGTTCTGCAGAGCAATTTAACAAAACGTATTCTTCCTGATTCGAGACTCTGCAGCTAGCTGCACAGTAGCTGGGCTCCCGTTGAAAAAGCCAACCCTTCCAAGCCAAAACCCAAACTTCTCTGAAATGTCAACCTCTAGAGAACTTGTCAATCAGTAAATCTAAGACAAGCACTCGACCTCCTTCCATTTTCAGCAGAAAGTCACCAAACACAAGATCTCTGCAGCACTGTCATGGTTTGCAAACAGAAGAGAACACTTTTGGTTTTGCCTCTCTGCTCGGAGCATGCCATGGCTGAGGGGAGGCAGCTGGGCACAGACTAACCCATCCCGTATTCCCAGTCTGAACTCTGTTTGCAGTTGGTATCAGCTTGGGAGGCACGGTAGCAACCACCCATCCAGCTGATGCCCCCAGCAGTTTAGGATATAACATCCACCAGCAGCACATTGGCCTCCCACCACCCACCGTGGCCAAGTCGTGTGTTCAGAAGCATGGGTTGTTTGACATTGCTGAATCAAGTCATGGGATGAGTCCTCCTTGGAACAGAAACCTGCTCAGCTTGGGGCTTTATGGTCCTGGCACAAGCTCACCATTTGCAAGTGGCGGCTTCAGGAATAAACTTTTTATTTTCTCCTTCTCCCTCCCTTCTCACTTCAATTGCCTGATCTGGTGACAATTTTCCTCTCCCTGGTGCCTCCCTCCCCATCCTTTCCTCCTCTCTTCCCACCCTGTCAGCCAATGACAAAAATAGAGATGAGAAAAGACACAATTGCATAAAAGAAGGGATTTTTCCATCTGTAATCGTGGAGGGGGATTGTTTTACAGGCTGCCTCACTGCAACAGCATCGCAGGCTGGGCAGGTAAGATTTGGAGGGAGGCTGTGCGCTGCATCGAGCCGCGCCTGCCCCTTGACCTCCAGCTCCCTGCCTCCTCTGCCTTCGGCTTTATTGAAGGCACCGGGCATGAAATGGTACCAGCGACAATGCTTCGCGCTTTTCTAAGCAGCCTTTGTGTGGAAGGAGAAGTCGTATCAAATCTGCACCCTGCGTGGCGCACTTACCTTTAACGGGCGCACCTGGGGAGGAATATCTCCCCAGTTTTGCATTGCTAATAAAAGAAAAGCATGTTTCTGTGTGGACCCTGGCTTTGTGGCTCAGCAGATACAATGCTGTTTGTACTCCAAGGTTAGAAATCCATTTAAAGAAACCTGAGTTGCTGACAACTTAAGGAAAAAAAATTAATTCGATGCTTACCTTGGATTTTGGCTGGGTGGACTTGGGGGTTTCTTTTTCCCCAACGGGGACTGCTTCACTGGGCTGCTTGTAACTAGAGAAAAAAAAAAGAAAAAATATGCTAAGGAAAAACCAAAAGAATAAATCATATTGACATGCTGGTTTTAAACATCTCTATTCATTTTATGATTTAGTTTGTCTTTTTGCTTAGTGTTACAGTTGATCAGATTAAACTTTGAAAAAAAAAAATATTCATCATAGTTACAGCTTCATTTTTGTTGGAAAACATTAGTGCTCTGATCTCTATTCTCTTGAAGTATTGTTCCTCTCCCTCCACAGCCCCTTCCTTCTTTCCTCACCATTTGTGCATTGGGAACTGGGGCTGGTCCCAGAGCTGCTCTGGGACATCTCATCACATTCACCCGGGTGATTTATCACCAAACTCAGTGCATTTTTCTGCTCCTCAACTGGACAATTAAAACAGCACGAGGTCAACAAAAGATTAATTTCCAGGTACCATCAGCATAACTTCCAGGACAATCACTCATACAAATCAGGGCAATCTCCTCCAGTTCCACCAGCACTACGGCAAACCACCCAACCATTTCTGAACCAGAGTGAAGGTGCAGAGGTGGGTCCCGGGCAGCACGTGCTGCTTCCCCTTGTGAATGCATGCTCATTGCCTTCTACTTCTCCTCCATGCTTATTTCCAAGCAGAAGGGTCCTGTCCTTCACCTCCATGCATCATACTGTCATTGCTACCAGCATAAACCACGTTCAAACCGAAGGAAAGCGCCGAGAGGAAATACCCAGCCCACAGCACTGCTGGCCTAAGGGACAGCGTCAGGATGCTCAGCATTTGACTGTACATTCCCTGTATAAAATTAATTTACTATATATTTTCAATGGACTACCTACAGCTCTCAAAGTTTAACCAGGTGGAAGCAGAAAGACTCTGTTCAAACATTTGAATAAACAAAATGTGATCACAAAAATAAAATTATTCCCTTATATTTTTAAAAAATGAATATTATTCAGTAAGACTACATAAATTATTTTCTCTAGCCTACTCTGGTCTGGACTTCTTAAACACATCTGAGAGGTTTCCCACAACAATTTTTTTAGAAAGATGAATTTACCAAGACTAAAAATTTCCCCTGGAAATTCACTGTAAATATTTTTTTAACCTACTTTTCTTCCTCGCTCCCTCCCTAGGAGCTCTTTGTCTCACATCAGCGCTCTGCCACTCTCAGATCCTATGAGTCCTTCTGCCTCGATGCTTCCTGGGATAAAATGATCTTTACCAGCTACTCTGGGAGAGCTGATTTAAAGTGGCCTTTCCCAATTCTCACATTTCACAATTCCTCTCTGCTCTTGCAGCTATAATTACTGGTGGATTTCATTTTACTAAAAAAAAAGCTCAAACAACAACAAAAAAAAAATACCAACCCTAAAAGACATCCTAAAATCCTCTCTCCCCTGACAACCTCCATCTCTTCCTGCCAGAAAGGACCCCAGCGATCTGTGCGCAGGATGGCTGCGGGGCTGCTCCAGCCAGATGGGAGCTGCTGAAGACCTCAGAGATCAAGCCACCAGCCTTCAATTTTGACATTTGGTCGTGGGTGGCAGATTTCTTCCTTTCACACTTAAAAATGTTAAAAACCACAGCAGTTCTGTTTGATGGGGAAATCAGAGGCTGATTAACCTTATCTTGTTTTGTGCAGATGCAGATGTTGAGAAACGATTTCCCACCCACGCTGGTCAGAATTGGCCTTTGGACCATTAGCCAACACACAACACGCCATCCCAAGCCCTAAACCCTCCGTACGCTGCACAGACATCTAACGGGGCTTTGGTGCCATTCAGGAAGTGGGAATCGGGAAAATAAAGTTTGCTCCCTCTGCTGCTCCGCAACCGCTCTGGAAACCTGCCCTGAATATCCTTAAATTTTTAGCATTCTCCTGAAAGACCAAAAAAAAAAAATCAGCCCCCTCTCCCACGATACGGTCCCCCCGCGATGCAGGCCAGCGGGACCTTGCCCATCACAGGAGGTAGGAGTGAGGACAATGCTCCCCTTCTTTTTGGGAATAAGGAGGATCCCTTTTCATGCGCTTTTATCAAACCATGTGCCTGCACTGTGAGCTCAAAATGACACTTCTGAATAATTTAAGATAACGACAATAGAAACATTAAAAAAAGTCTCGTAGAGACCAAACCCGATTCCTCTCGCAGCCTCTGAATTAGTTTTTCGCTTGTAGCCACTTCTGCTCTATCTTAAGAGCTTTAAAGAAAAAAAAGCCCGACAGAAGGGAATATTAGAAAATTACTAATGCTTTTTTGAAAGCACCTATTGCTTCATCTTCTGCAGTGCTATTTCTGGATTCCTGTGCAGCTTTCATCTCTACCCTGAGTGTTTTACCAGGCACCTTGCACGCTCACAGCCCGAGTCCAGGGAGGACGGGTTGTTTTTGCGCATTTTCCCCCGCAGCTGTTTTGTTCCACTGGAGATGATGCCTCACTAGATCAGGACTTTTCTTTTTAAGGGATGAGCTTTATTTACTAGATAACCTTAACCATTTGGATTTCCCAGCTCCAAAATTCCTTGCAGGCATTCTGAATATATTATTTTTTTCCTTTTAAATTCTATTTTTAAAGCAAGGAGTGCTGGCTCTGACACAGCTGAGAACTTTGCTGCTTTTGCACGTTTTGCTTTCAGGAAGGCAGAAATGCAAGCTACTCCTAAAACCCCGGGATGAGGACATCATCATTTTCCCCAGCAACATCTGGAATATTAACAGACTGGAGCGGGGTTGGAGTTGCGTTGGCTGAACCAATCTCTGGCAGGAGCCTCCCCCCGCTCGCAAGAAGGGAAAAGCGGCCGCGAACGTGAGAAGCGGCAGCCACGCTCGCCGCTGCGTGACTCCGCTTTCGTGCCTGCACTTCGCCATTGATTTATGGGGCAGCTCTTTTCCAGACCCACCTCCTCCAGGAGGAGGAACTTCAACTCCATGTGAATAATAGGGTCCTATATCTCTTAAAGCAGTCGCTGCTTCTTCCCGAGGTGGAGAGAGGCGGAATTATGGCAAAGAGAAATATTTCTCCTCCCTTTGGATGGGTCTGGAAATGAACTGCACAGCTGAAGAGCCGGTGCATTTTGCAATTTTATTTACAAAAAAAAAGAAAGAAAAAAATGTAAAACCCATAACCCAAAACCAATCTCAGGATGATGAGGAGGAGATCCCGCAATCGCAATCCACTCCCATCGTTAAAGCCGCACAATAGAAGACACGCACGCCTTCCGCCCATTCAATCTCTCCCTTGCATCTATATATCTATACACACATGCCCCACAAAGGCATATTTTCTGCGTTAAGCCTATGGATTACTGGCTCAGGCCCTTACAAAAAAAAAAAAATTAAAAAAAAATGTTGCTAAGGCAACGAGCCAGGGGTTGCTATGGCATCTTGGAGCCGAGCAGCTGGGCCAATCCTCGCTCCCCGCAAGCTGGGAAGGCGCAAAGCCTCTAAATTTAATGTCAGTGCGGAAAGGAAGGGAAGCTGTTGAGGCATGCATGATGCTGAGCGTGCGCTTGCTAAATGCGGACAACATGGCCCCCATGATTAGGACCAGCACACTAATGAATATTCATTGGGCTGATTAAAGCAAAGTCAATTAACTACTTGACTGCTTGATTTTTTGCTGGATTTTAGTCATCTCTTTTAACCATTTTGCCACTGGGGATGCTCTTGTTCTCCCCTTCATCTCCCTCTTTCCTCCTCTATATTTCCTTACACTGGCAATTAGGGTTTAGATTTTTTTTTTTTCCTTGTCTTTATGCTTTTTACTGACAATAACCCATCCTACTCAGATTTTACGGCTCACTTTATTTTACCAGTAAATCATGTTCTTCTAGGGTCACTGTCTTCCACTACAGCTGTAGGTAAGCCACAAGGTCACAGATTTCTATCCCATTTTTAAATCTCACGTGCGATTTAATTCCAAATCCACGGCTAAGCAATAATGCTGATTTTCTACTTCACAGTGGGATTCTCCCCCATCACCACAGCCCTTTGTTTTATAACACTGGGAATTGCTGCGAGGCAGGTCAAGGGCTGCGGAATATTTTTTTTTTATTCTGATTTGTTAGATCAGAATTCCTTCAGATGGACAACTCAGACTAAATGTTCTAGGAAACCTAAAGGGATCCTAAAATAAAACAACTGTTCATTAAAAATGGTTTTCAATTTAAAGTGCAGTAGTGATGTAATAAGACTGCGAAGAGGACTGCATATTTTATAAAGATCATTTTTCAGAATGTGCCTGCAAACTAAAACATGTGATTAAATTAAAAATAAATGAAAAATTGTTGGCCAAGAAAAAAAAACAACAAAAAAAAATCCACATTTGTGAATTCAGCCCCTACAATCTAACCTGGGAAAATACATTCATTTTCATCATTCTTTGGCTTATTTTGAAAACTCTCTCTCAGATTCTCATATGATGTATACAGAATTGTGTCACAGAAAGATGCATTTACAGGACAGTTATGACTCTCCTAGAGGGGAGCTTTTAATAGTTGTAAGTAACATATCTGACAGGTAGAGTGCAAAACCCAAACGTAACCACCCAGCATTTGGGCTCATGTCTTTGTCAGCAACTGAGGTTAAAAAATGCAGAAAAAGGCAGAGCCTACAACATTGTACGTGCAATTCAGTTACTTGCAAGCAAAAACGGGGGAAAAGTAGTAGAAGAGGAACGAAGTGAGAAACAGCATAACTGAGTGGGGAAAATTTGCATTATTTTTTACTATAAACTAAAAATAATTAATTTTCATTACATAAACTCCATATACATACAGGTTTCTCTATTATTTTGCTGCATAATGCACATACTCCTGTGTTTTTATACATATATAGTCATGAAACAGAGTTGCTTTTCCAGTATGCCATTAAAATGTAGAAAGCAGGGAATTACAATGCTTTCCCGTGCAAGCTGTATTTTGGGAGCACTACAAGCAATTCCTCTGCAAACTCGCAGCGTGTGCATCATCCCCTCAATTAACACCATTATCCCAACTTTTAATCTTTTCATTTGCAACTGATCATCGCGCACCTGTTTGGACTCAGAGACCCGTTTGGGTTGCACCCCGCGCGGGCTATCGCTGCGGGAGGGCTGAAACCGCAGGCGCGATTCGGTGTGCGTGCGGTCCTGGATTGCCGAGATGCCGCCCTTCTCAGGGCTTCACATTTTCTGCCATCAAAATCAGAAATCTGCATAGCAACACTGAGCCCCGCAGAGTAACGCATGTCATGTACCCAAATCCAAAGAAAAACCGCAACAAATAATTATCTATTTACAAATTTAAAAGGACAACAGAAAGAAAAGGAAGGGGCACGTGTTGAGCTGCCACATTCAATCAAAATACATCCATATTGGGGGCTCTTTTTCAAAATAATATATTTTCATCTATGTGCAGTGGAAATCTCTTCACAGGAGGCAATATACAAACATAGATGTATATACACAAAAAATCAGAATAATTCCAGTATTAGAAAAAAAAAAACAAAAAACCAGAGAATTGGATTCAAATTCTAACCGGGTCACACGTGAAATGTAGTCAGAAATCAGGGAAAAAAGGAAAAAAGACAAAAACCCAGCCCAGTGCCATGCAACTCAGCCTGCGATTCCCGGTCACGAGAGGCCGCAGCGTTAGCCGGGCAGGGTGTCGCAGGTCAGGATTAAGACACATTAACAAATTCATATGGAGGACGCTCATCCAGCACCTGGCCCATGATTTGCCAATTCTCATCTCCCATCTTTGTGAATCAAATATTGGTTTTTTACCTTGAGGAGAATTTAAAAAAAAAAAAAACAAAACAAAACCCACCAAACAAACAAAACACAAAACGCAAAACCAAAACCCCCTCCTCACCATGTTATCCTGGGTAAAATTTGCACCCCTGAGCTGTGAAAAGCATTTAGCTCAAAACCTACAGAAGTGATGGTAAACAGCAAACAGCATCTATCCTGGTTCTAAGAAACATGGCAAATTCTATTAAAAAAAAAAAAAAAAGTCGCAAAAAATACAAACCCAGAATCTACATCTGCACAATGGAAAATATTCTGACCACAAAGCCATTGCAAGAGCAGTGAATGCAGGGTTAAGTCTCTGGATTTCTGTCTGATACTCTCCGTCTTTCATCACGTCTCTATGAATTTTTATTCCTGCACTCTGGGGTAAATTAAGGCTGATGGTGTCAATATGGAGTTTTGAGCCCTATCTTGACATTTCTTATGTTTCGCCTGTTTAATTCAGACCCTTTAAGTTTGGTTTTTCAACAATTTAGGAGGAGTGCTCGGGGCTTTCTCATCTGCTTTGGAAATGCCGTATTTTCCAGGAGGCTATTTCCCATCCAACTCTCCCCATCAAGTCATCCTGAGCGTGTTGTGTCGAGGCCGTGGCCATTTTCCCAGGCAGAATAAATTCTTCATCTCTCACTTCCAGTGTCTGATCAACCCCCTCCAAATCACCAAGAGCACCCCAAAGCTGCCGAGATCCTGAACTCGCGCATCTATCTGCTCTTGGAAAAAACAAAGCCTCCCAACCCTTCAGGAAAAGCCTGACGCCTTGGAGATTAAAAACGTGATGTGCCTGGGATGAAAGCAAAACACGTTTGCAGACCTCGCAACGCTAACCAACCAGAAGAGTTATCTAACACGCGATACATGTGATTGCTGGAATAATATCACAGGAGACACCGCGTCCCTTCCTCCCTGCAGCACACCCCTCCGTGCACGCACACACATGGTATTTCTAATAGGATCTCTTCTCCCCTCTCTCTCTCCCCCGCTTTCACAATCTGTCGCTCTCCAATCTGCCCACTCTGCTCTATTTTCCCATCCAATATTCCCCCCTCTAACACCTTCCCCTCCTCTTCAGCCCCATCCTCGCTCCCTGCATCTTCCCCCCCTCCTCCGGGCTCTGTTATCGGCCACGTTAGCCCCAGCGCTGAGTTTGGGGTCCACGGATGTTCACAGCAGGTAGCAGACTGGTTAAAAAAATAGGATAGAAAAAAATTTATCCCTCTACTACTAGGACTTAAATAACACAGTAACTAACTAGGTCCTCTCATAATTTGGTGCCTAAAATCAATTTTTTCACAGCGATGGGCTACATTATTAATACTCAATCTGACTTGGTGCTGTTTCATCAGAAACTTTACAAACAAGTTCACTATCTCCGCTTTACGGAGGGGAGGAAAGAGCAGAGGGAGGCCAAAGGCTTGGTCAGAGCTCCCCAGCAGGCTGGTAGCGTAGCCTGAAATAAATGAGGTCTCCTGGGTTCCAGTCCGGTGCTCGACCCATTCATCTCTGACTAAGAAACAAATGCAGAGAGGCCAGAAAAACGCGTAAATTGAAGCAACACTTCACTGTTCCTTGTAGTCTGTAGAATAATTACTAGATGCAGATGTAGCTAGAGATGCCTAAGGCTGTGGTGATCCCAGGGATGTATTTAGGAGATCTGGCTTTTCCTCCAGACCATCCCGCTGCTCTTCTGCGTCGTAGGAACTATCTGCTCTGGCTGCGGTTTGGCACCAGCTCGGGAAGAGCAGGACACAACCATGTCTAAGCGGAGCAACTGGTTTAAGGAGTTCAGGGGAAGCGTTAGGCTTTATCTAGGCCTGGTAGGATTATGGAAATAAGTATTTAATTTCCCAGAATAGAAGGAGCTTGTGGTCAGCTCGTGTGTGCCTGCACACACGCACATACATGCACACACGGAAACACAGCGAAAGCTCCACCATGGCATGCGAGGGGAGAAATGGATTTCACGCAGCGTGTAAGATAACAGCAGCTCTCATGAAGAAAGAAGAAAGAGCTAAATCCACACTCTTAACTTACAGGTCTACCTTGTGGGTGCCCCCAGCTGCCTGTCATGCAGCTCCTGGGGACAAGGACTGCATCAACCCCGCGCAGCGGTGGGCACAGCAGCAGCGTTGAGTCCCTGCGTAGAACGGGGAGATGCAGAGCAAGGACTGATCTAGGATCTAATGGCATGAGGGTCCTAGAAGATTACGATGTTCTGCTCCCCTTTCCAAAAGATAAAAGCACTTACTGCTAGGAAAACAAACATTGCCACGTACACAAAGCGTTAAAACCAGTAAGAAACCGATGTTGTTCCTGCAGATCAAGCAAACGCTGCATTTACAAATAGCTTTAAAGAAAGGAAAAACGCCAAAGCTCCTTAAAAGTCCAGAAAGCCAAGAGTTAAGTCCTTGTCCCCATTCTAAATTCACATCTGCTACACATTATATTTAGACAGAGGAAAACACAGGGTAGCTGATATCACGGACTGTTTCGACGCAATGCCCGCATTACGCCGCAGGAGTCGGGGAGGGACTCGCAGCCTTCAGTCACAGCCAGACCTGCGCACCACAGAACCAGGCGCTGCTCCAAAAGAGATGCTATCCAGAAATCTCCTGGTGCAGACCATAGTTGTAATGATGATTACTGTAGCTATTAAAACTGTTCCCCTGCTTGAAACATCACCTCAGCGCCTGCAGGTGAGGCTCTCCAGTATGAGAGACATGGACAGAATGGAGAGAGTTCAACGAAGGACCCCAAGGATGATGAAGGGACTGGAGCATCTCACACATGAGAAAAGACAGAGCTGGGACTGCTTAGCCTGCAGAAGAGAAGGCTCAGGAGGGATCTTATTCATGTATGTAGATACCTGAAGGAAGGGTGCAAAGATGACTGAGCCAGGCACTTTTCAGTGGTGTCCAGTGACGGGACAAGAGGGAACAGGCACAAACTGAAACACAGGAGGGTCTGTCTGAGCATCAGAAAACACTTTCTTACTGTGAGGGTGACTGAGAACTGGAACAGGTTGCCCAGGGTGCTTGTGTTGTCTCCATCCTTGGATATACTAAAAGAAAAAAAAACAACCTCTGGACATCGTCCCTGGGACCTGGCTCTAGGTGGCCTCACTTGACCAGAGGGGGATGGACTAGATGATCTTCAGGGGTCACTTCCCACCTCACCCATTCTGTGATTCTATGAAATTTGCCTTTTAAAATAAAATAATGAATCTTCATTATGAAATGTCAAACAAATATTTTGATGCACTCTTTTCAGATACGGCTTTATAAACCATTTCTTTGTTACAATGACAACAAACAGCTTTCACAATCTGCAAAATTTCTGGTAAGACAGCTCTTCAGATTTCCTCACAATGGAGACATTTGTGACTGTGAGAAACCTCTACAACCAGATCACCTGGGGACACTTCTTGTTCAAAACTTTGAGGATCAAACCTACAGCAAATATTTCAGTGCACATCCAGGTTTCCTTACCAACAGGATGTCCCCCTTGCCTTGGGCAAGTACATCTTTATAGAAGGAATCCAAGAAGAAATCAGGAATGATAAAGGTATGAAATGTCACAACAATTTTTAAAAGGGTTCCAAAGCTGAACCCAAGGACTACAGACTCGCATAGCTAGCAAAAAAATATTTGCAGTTACATATACATACACAAATTCCTAAGTTCTGTAGTAGATTTCTGACGTGTGACTGATCCATCCAACACAAAATCCACGTTACATCTAACAACCAAGGTCTTCACTTCTAACCTGAAATAAATATGCAGTGTCCTACAACATTTTACTGATATCTGCACTCTACAGGATTCTCAGCAATAAATTCTGTAGTCATCTGGATCTATGATTGTGTGGTGGAGAGTATTTCTCCAATACAGAGTGAATGGAAACTTCATACAAGAGCAGACCTGAGGTCAGTGTAGACTCCAGAGGTCTGCTGAGCAGCCATCAAACACTTGATGACAAGCTGGAGGTTAGTGAAAATGCAGGTACGGAAGGATTTTCTTGGTTGTCCTGCATATGTCATGCCCTTGTACATCTCTGTTCTTGTGATTGATGACTACACTCCAAAATGATGATATACTGTACAGCTGAGTCAGTTTTATCTTACAAATCTATACAACTTCTGCATGCACACGGTCAGGTATCGAGAGCAGTCTGTCCAAAGATGATGAGAAGAATGCTTTCCTCAGACCTGTCTGAAAAATCCCCAACTCCAAGGTATTTGGAGTTTTATTTTAAGGGGTTTTGGGGTTTCCAAATGCCTTAAACCAGGCAAAACAAAAAAGTTTTCCTGCATGACAGAAGTGACACTGGGAAAATATATACTGAGAAAGGACAGAGAGGAATTCTTTGAAATTAACTTGAAATGAATTCCTACTCTTTTGGGTTTGGTTGTAAGTGATGCAAGTTTCCTGTGCTAATACAAACACATTTGAAAATCAGGCTAGGGAGAGTCAAAAGCCATGCCTCTGGCTTTAAGGAAGGACGTAATCTTTTTAGTTCCCAGTGCGCAGGTGGGCACCCAAAAACCAGAAGACTTCATGTCCTGCTATCTTGTCCTGATGGTGGGTTCAAGAGGCTGTGCATTTTCTCGCTTGATATTGCAACCTACGATACCCTAAGACCCACCCAAAACCTCCACACCTCAGCGTGCAGGTTGCCCATGTGGAGATGCTCCAAGATGCACCAAGTCAAACGTGCTCAACTTGCACAGGCTTTCCAGAATCAGAGTAGCCCACCTCTGCATCCCCTCTATCCACGCCGAGTACCTGCCCTTTGACTTCACCCACTCAATCCAACAAACGCTTCACGCTGCCGGGTGCTTGCAGAACGTGAAGCCACCCCTGCGCCGAGCCAACCCCTTTCAACAAGTGCAACTGGGAGGCTGAAGCAGCACGCGAGTGCACCAGTGCAAACACACGGCGGGCCCGGCAGAGCCACGAGCGTGCACGTCACCTCTCCAGGAACTTGTTTGTATTCTTGGGAGAATGTTGAAAAATATCTCTGACCCCCAAACATTTACCTTTTGATCGGAGGTTTCCAATGTTGCTGTAGTGTATTAAAGCTGAGATGCTCATAAAAAAACCCTTTGTGTCAACATAGTAAATGACTCTAATTAGGCTGGTGGTGCAATGAAAATGCTTAATTCATTCTGATGAGGCAGAAGGAAGAGCTAAAATGTTTATAGACAATGGGTGAACAGGGAGATATAATGCTGAGTGCCAGCTTTAAATGCAAATTACCACAGAAATCTTTCCCTCTCCACCATCCCATTCCTCCCCCTTCCTCTCTCTCTCTCTGTCGCCAGCACCACACTGTAATCTCCTAGTGCAGTAATTAGAAGTGAAAGAAGCCACATAGAGGGGCCTCTAAAGGCAACACTAAAGAGAATTACAGAAAAAATACCTGCCTTTAATAGAGGAGAGCACCATTTTCCAAACTGCACCACCATTGTGGCACTTAGCACAGTGGTAGGATCAGAAGGGTGATAATTTGGAGAGGGATTACTGAAATGGTATGTAAATTTGTTGCATTTCTCCCCTCATCTGAACCTGGCTTCCTCTACAGTGTCTGCTCACAGAGCTGGGGCCATTTTGCCTTCTGGAAGAAGGCCAGGCCAGCACCAACAAGCAAAGAGTTTGGTGGAGGCAACTCTTGCGGTGTTTCTTCCCCTCACCAGGAATACAGAGCTGCGAGTGGACAAGAACTGTAAGCTTGAAAAAAACTCAGCCTTGAAGTTGCCGAGAGAGCACAAACATGAAAATCTTACAAGGTCATCCTTAGGAGTGTTTCTCATCACAATTGCAGTGTCTCAGCTTCTTCTAGAAGAGAAGAAATTATACATTTGGTGAGAAAGAAGAGATGAGAGAATGGAAGAGGACACAGAAGGAGGGAGAGAAGGTAGCCAGTGTTTGGTTTGTATATAGAGTATGACCCTTTTTTCTTTAAATGTTCCTATCCAAAACCTCTGGAATAGCTTTTCCTTGGGGGTTTAAGTGAAGAAATGCTCCTGCTGCCAACTTGACAGTGTCTCACATTTTAGGATCTCCTGCATTGGAGTGGACATAGCAGTGTACAGATGTGTCTTAGAAGTCCACATCTGGAGTCTCAGCTAAAATTAGCTCAAAATTCACTTCTGTGAATTAAGTGCTCTCAGTCCTGCTTCAGCATTGAACAAATCCCCTTTTCCTTCCCACACACAGGCACTCAAATCACCCCAGTACATCAGAAGGTCAGGACAGGAGATCAGAAAATCTGTCACAGTCCTGGACTACAAGCCAAATGAACTCCTTGCAAAAAGCTAGTGAAATGACATTTTAGATTAAAATCCTCAAAACAAAAACAGTTTCTTTACTCCTTGCAGATGTAGTTGAGGCTCAAGCTTGAGAAGAACAGACAGGTGAGTGTGCCCCGGTGCACACAGACACGATCTTGGACTTTTGCTACCAGAAACTGACCAGGGCAAGGCGAAGGGGTAGATATTTGGTAGAATTTTTGTGGGAACTATGAATTTTTATCATCTTTCCTCCTTAACACAGTTGTATTGTTAGCAGGCAAGGTCATGCTCACTCTGGGCACATCATTTAACACCGTGCTCATTTCTTTAGGCAAGCCTGGTGACGTGCCCTGCCCTTTTCTGCAGGTGGCCTGACTGCAGCAGCCAACTTGGGCTTGCTTTTACTGGAGGGATTTAACACCCTTTCGGAAAGCTGCGGGAGGCTGAGGTGTGCGGCTGGAGGTCAGTGGTCAGACCCCACTGCCAGATCGCATTACCTTACCAACTCCCAGTCGAGCTAGATTTCCTGACTTAAAATATTTTTATGTGCTAAAAATACAAAGATGATGCTTTTCCCTGCCTGAAGGCCAGTGCGCGGGAGGTTATCGCAGAGGTGACGCTACATTTATATGTTGCATATTTTTTTTATATATATATATACACATATATATATATGTATATATATATATATGTGTGTGTGTGTGTATATATATATATATGTGTAT
>WHYT01017263.1:119187-134572 GCA_009806455.1 Tetrax tetrax | reverse complement strand
ATATATATATATAAAATGAGAGATCGTCCTCTGCACATCCTCATCTGCATAAACAGGACCACAGAAACCCAAGACAAAGCCAGACTTGGAAAAAGGCACGGCTTGCTCATGCCTGTGATTCATTCCCAAGGCTCAGCTCAGCTCATTCATAAAAGATCTCCATCTGACCCGCGGAGCCACCTCAAACCCCTGGTGCGTAGGTGACGCCGAGCTCTCCTCAAGGATGCCCCTGGGCACAGCACGGCGTGCCAACAGCTCCCGCTTCCTCAGCCGCCAGCCGGAGCATCCCACCGTCTCTTTCTCTCTCTCCCTCTCTGTGTTTGCTCAGTGAGACAGAAGCAATACCAGTTTGCAGCACAATAAACCATGTAAAGGAAGCATCAATTAACTAGAATACATGGATATAGTATTTAATTAACTGATAGGCTCACAGTTACCGTATGATGTCATGGAAACCTCGGATCTCCTGGGTGCTGCCTCACACATGCCAACCGGGAATTGGAGCCATAACAAATCCCATGTAAAGTTTGAATCCTGACATTTTTAATTAAAAAAAAAAAAAAAGATTCTGACTTTCTTAAGTACCTTTTAATTGACATAAACGTGTGCACATCTTTGGTACCGCAGCAGCCCTGGGTGTGATGACTCTGGTAGAATGGAGGCCAGCAGCGCTACTCACCCATCCAAGGCTACTGTCATCTACCACTTTGTGCTAAGGAAGTAGAAGAATGAGCCCACAAGGCTCCAAGGAAATAAAAAGAGGGCAAAATCATCCTGGATGGTTTTCAAGGACAGAAGATAATACACTACATTTTCATTGTCTTTGATGGGAGGGTGTCGAAGCACTTTGCAAAATAAAACTGCAAACATTTAAGGCTGATTTCCTGACTCCCAATTCAGCAGGAAAGCATCATTTAAGTCCGTAACTTCTTGTTCAGCACCTTTTAGAGAGGCAGCTTGTCCCACTTCAAACGCTGAATCATGTAACCCCACCCATTTAAAAGTGTTATTTACAGGATTTACAGCTGAGGAGCATGAGGCAAAGGGAGGCTGGGGCCATTGGTCCAAAAGTCAATGGCTGTCGAGTGCCAGAGCAGGGAACAGAGCTGGGACACCCCAGCATGTACCTGTACTGACCAGTCAGAGCCAGGAGGGATAGAAGAGGGCCCAGCACCCTCACAGCACCACTGGCAATGCCCAAGCACTGATAAACCCCCTCAGGATGTGCCCAGAGCCGCCGAGCATCCCTGCTCACACCAGGTTCGTCAGGGCTCCTCGCACTGCCGCAGCGCTAACTCTGCCTCCTTGGATAGCTGCTAAATACCGCAAAGGTTTCCCAAGGAGCAGCCTGCGATGGTAGGCACTGAATATCTGCAGCCCGTGAACAAATACCAACAATTGGCCTCAACACTCCAACAGAAGTCATTTTACTTCTCTGGCTGCAAACATTAATACTTTCAATTCCATTTATCGCAAGATACTTGTTGCCCAATACTAATTCATCCAAATAGTTTAAATTACAGAAAAAAAAGTCCTGTATCAAAAGCAATTAGGCTGAGATGTATCATATACCTTCCTATAGTGCTTTGACTCTAGAATATTAGACTTAAATACACCGAGACAGGTCAGTACAGTATTATTTTCTGTGAATGAAGGTGTGCGCTTGTTATAAGTTTCCATTGTCTCTGTTTACGTACAAATTAGTTTACGGATTGTTCTTGACAGAGCTAGAGCGCCCTCCCTTAAGGGCATTGCTGATGTATTGCCTTGGAAAGAGAATCACAATTTATTCATTCAAGCAGTACTAAAGATAGATGTGCACTGGAATATTTTGAAATATTGCATTATATATAAAATGAAATAGGGGGAAGCTAAATTACACAGCCATAATTACTCAGAGTTCAGGTGGCATCGTAAATAATCTATTCACAACTCGCTCGGTGTTTATTATGTCACCAGAGCAATATAATTAACATGGCATAGATGGGAACTACGCAAGGCAGACGTCTGATACACCCAGATCAAACACACTGTGACACAAGTATAAAAACACACAAACACATACCATGTCATTCACAAAAATTTGTATGAAAGGGGGGGGGGAAGAGAGAGAAAAAAAGCAGCGGTTTGACAATTTTGAGGCCCTAGCCCTGCTACAACCACCAGCACCTCTTAGGAAGAGTTAAATTTATGGGCATGCTGCAGTGTTTACATTGCCAGGGCATAGATGGTTTTGCATCGGCCGAGTTCATGCTACCTATGAAATTCTTTATGTGCTGCTCTAAAATCGGGTTCCTGGCTATTTGTAATGAAATTGTTACATGGAGTAAGAAGCTGCCAAACAAAACCTGGAATCTGCAAGTGACCTTCACCCACTCCTGCACCACAAACACATGAGTTCAGACACCGGAACTGAACTGCTTGAAAATTCAAGCAGTGTGTTAGGCAAAATAAACAAAAAGATTAAGAAAATCAGAGTATATTATAAAGGGAAAAATTCCCAAAATTGAGAGTCTCAACTGATCTAGTCAAAGATGTCCCTGCTCCTTGCAGGAGGACTGGACTGGATAACCTTTGAAGGTCCCTTCCAACTCTAACCATTCTATGATTCTATGAATTTTTAAGAAAATGTTTCCTATTTTACATAGAAATCACAGTTTGTCCAGGCAAGTCTTGTTTCCAAAAATCTCTGCCCACACAGTAACATGTATGTGTACCTTAGCACTGACGTACAGTTTTAGAACCGAGTGAAGGTGCCTTTCACAGGCTCAAAGAGGGAACGAGATAAGCAGGTGGCAAGCTTTCCACTAAAGAAACAGAAAGGTTAGAGGAGTAGGTTTTCAAGAGGGTTTGTTTGAGGTCTGGCTGTGAGGGACAGGAAAATAACCTGCTTTTCTCCAAGTCCAAGGTGTCCTTAAGTTTCAGTTGCTTGAATCGTGGTAATATTTTTAGGGTCTTTTAAAAACAATTAGATTAGTGTTACTCCACTTTTGACTCACTCCTTTCTTTCCCATAGCATTTTTCTGGTTGACATTTCTTTCTATTTTTTTTTTTCCAATTTTGTTTCTGTCGCAGGGAAAGGAAAGGGAAGATACAGTGGGAGACAAAGTCCCACGGTTCCCCCTCCCCCCAAAAAAATCATAGTTCTAACCAGCTTCAATGAAATCACAACTTACTTTCTCCTGCAGTCAAATTGCAGGTACAAACAATGTCCTTAAAGAATTTTGGCCCAGCACTGGGTTTGCTCTTGGCCTGCCTCATCGCCTCGCAGCAGAGGTGCGAGCAGCCTGGCTCTCTGCCTCCGGCGGGGAGAAGATTCAGGAGGTTAGACGCAGAACAGAGGCTTTTATTAAACAGCATCTGCCCTTCTTCTGGATATATTACTTTATGCCAAGTGGTGTGGATGATTTTTATTTTTTTTTTTTTTTTTTTAAGTAAAGAACATTTAATGTCGTATGAAAAGAAAAATGGTTCCTTAAATTATTTGTGACTTGTCCTCTGCGCTGTGGAGGAACAAAGCTCACTCCCAATGCGCCGCACCAGAGTTCTGGAGCAGTGGTGACAGTCAGGACAGAATTTATGGTCCCTGGGGAGAGATCTGCTAGGGTCCTGCAGAACAAGATAAAATACTGGAGGTTTTTTTTCTTCTTCTCTGTGAGGCTAGCAGAGATTAAAGATGTAAACCCCTTTCCCAGGGACCAAGACCCCACCAAAACACCTTATACTGGAAGATAGACTTGGGTTTGCAGAGGGAAGTTCATGATCTGGTTTTGTTTCTATGATGCTCTTTTCTCTGTCCCCAAGAAATTTTGCAGTGTGAAAAGGAATTCTCCAAAGGTTAAAAACAAACTCTGGAAAAGGCAGAAGACAGTGGCACACTGGGTTCCCTTCCCTTTGGGCCCTCTTTTTTTTTTTTAAGCATGAGGCCTTTGGGACATGGTTCATGATCAACATGATTCATGAACACTTGCAGAGGGCACTCCATCCAGGTGTCACCAGGAAAGCTGATCAGCCTCATGTTTTAAATGCCTTTCGCTGGCCTCTCCCTTGGGGCCAGGCTGAGCTGGGGACTCAGTGGTCACAGGAGTGTGATGGAGAGGGTTTGGGTTACGTCCCTAGAACCTGCTCTCAAGGAGCAAACCCCTCACAAGCTGTCATTCCCAAGCCCTGCACTGAAAATTGGTACAAACCCTGCATGTTTGTACCAAAATGGTAATTGTTAGGTTTTCAGTGATGGGGCAGAAAGGCATCACCTTGCTGAACAGTTGCACCATCATTTTAAGTCTTCTACCCTCAATGAGACAACCTCTCCAAACTTGCCCAATTTCTTCCTCTAGACGGAGAAGCACCACAGGGTAAAATCCTGCACCTACCCACCAAAGCACCTTGTTTTTTGAAGGCTGCTGCAAACGGTACTCAGCACCACCTTGGAAGCAGGGGCAAAAAACCCAAAGTCAATCCCATGCATAGGCTGGAGGAAAAACATCCGTGTCTCCCGGTGGAAAGGCTAAAAGCCACATGCAGGTTTGCTGACCACCCAAAGCAAGCACAACCAGCTACAGAGCATCTCTGGTCTCAGCTCACTTCAACTCCAACAGTACTTTTTTTTTTTCCAAGCCCCCAAACAAAATCCCTCATCGAGGGACCGATTTCTGCGAAAATTAGCACATCAGCAAACCGCGCATCCCACTTTCTGGGAAGAAGATTTCAAAGGCGGCTGCAGTCCCCCCTTCCTGCTGCAGGGAAGTGGAACTAATTACGCCGCAGTTTCGAAGCGCCGCTGGGCCAGTTTTGACCCGTGGGCCCCCACCGAGGCAGTCACAACGCATCGGACGGTCTCTCTGCTACCAGAGCAGCGAGGCACTCCGGATGGAGTGGCAGCAGCAGGAATAGATTTGATCTTATTATATTCATTTAGAAAGATGTTTATGGCAGGCTGACATGAATTTCAACGCAAGCCTCGCTCTCCTCCCGTGGCATCTGCAGCCCCCAGAACCTGCAAGTGGAGGCACACTTTAAAAACTGAAGATGTAGGTCAATATGAAAAAACGGTTATGAGAGCCCTGCGTTATCCGAGCTCTTTACAGTTTCACAGAGGCGTTCTGGTGCCTCAGCTCTCTTAAAAATACGGGTTAACAATAAAGCCTGGTATTTGTGCATGGCTCACGAAGGCTCTTACAACGCTACAGAGATAGAACAACCTCCATGTCATAAAGGACCCAGATCCTCAAATCTATGCAAGAGTTTAGGCATGTACTTCTCAAGACCAGTGAGCTCCAGCACAAGAATAGCTGCAAACCTATCGAATCCAAAATAGTGAGGAGTCGAACGAGCAGCAAACCAAAAGCCCCATCCCCAAACCCTGCCCTGCATCTCCCAGTCCCCCGCTATCACCCTTCGCTCTAGCCAGTTCCCGTCGTGGCAGCAGTTCAGATCAAGGCTAATTGTGTTTGAATCTACAGGGTACCAATTTTCCAGCGAAGGGGTTTTAATCTAACATGCAGATCTCTTGTCTACATTCACATCACCCCAGAGACCCATAACATAGGTCATTTGTGCATACACAATCTCAGTAATAGGATGCACAATTTTAAAATGGCTAAATCTGTAGAGAAGAAAAAAATGTTATTACAGGAGAAAAAAAGAAAAGATTAGCTCACAGGCTGAGATCATGTTTGCCAAGTTTCCACCCAGAGAATTATTCCAGTACCGAATTCTATGCTACCAAAATAACGGGTTTATACAGCAGGCATTGTGCCAGCTTTTTGGCTATAATTATAGTGTTTTCCTCTCTCAAGTTCTTTATTGATATCTGGATTTTTTTTTATTTTTTTTTTTAAAAAGAGGAGGTGGAGAAATGATTTTATACGTTCAACAAACTACAGCAACACTTGATGCAGTTAAAAACCGGGAAGTTTTAACAACCTGCCAGCCTCCAACTTCACAGGAGATGTCAGTGCCACTATCAGGCTTTAGAGAAACCCCAGGGATCCATTACCGCGGTTTGAAGATGTCCCTGCACTTCCCTTTTAAGTGAACGCCGGAGCTGCTTTCTTCATTCGGCTGCTGCTGTGCTGCACAATATTCCTTTGAGGAGATGCTTTGCAGTGACAAAATAACTGCTGACAATGTGAATACTGACTTCATTTTAATTTTGTTTTACATTTTCTTTGGTATGTTTTGATCCTAAAAATCTTTCGAGTGCAATTTTTTTTTACGATAATAAAGCAACTATTTATACAGTACCACAGCGTCATTCTGTTACTTCTCTCTCCACCCTTTTCCATTTTTTCCCCCCCATCCAAAGGGAGTGGGTTGTGAAGGCATGACATCCTCAGAGCGGTTTCAGTAAAGAAAAGAACTGGAAGGCAAGAGAACCACCCTGGAAAGAATGTAAAGACCAGCAGTGACACAAAATAGGGCAATGCTTTTTTTTTTTTTTTTTTGCAAGCTATAAAAACAAACATTGAAGAATGATGACAACATGACTGTGAAGGAATCAAGCCTTCGTGACAGTCATCTCTTGTAGAAGATGCTACTTTCCCATCCCATCTCCATCCCAAAAGGGCAGCGTACAGCAGCGAGTCCCAGTTCAGGAAGCTTTTATTCAAGGATGCATTTGACTGAAGTCTTAATAAATTCCCCAAATCCAGGACTTCATTATTACTTCTAAAAAATAAGGCTTTTTCATAATCTTTTATAACCATGGGAAACTTCTCCAGCCACCAGCACAAAAAATTACAATTCCGTCAGCCCTGAACCCAGGAACAATTAGCCCAGGCAAGCGATTACCGATAGCCTTTCACATATAATAACCAATATCCAATATACCTCAACATTGTGAAGATCTCTGTAAATGAAGTGACATCTCTTGCTGGACAAAGCCTGGAAATGTTATCCTTCGGTGATAGGAATCCTAAGGGGACAACTATTCACCCTCGTTCGAAAGCTTACTTAATTGTTCCACTTGCTGGAAATTTTAAACAATTTCCCCAGCCGCTATGCCAAGTTGCGTTAAGCTCTTTGTCTGGCTGATATGCCAACCAAAGGCACAGGGAGATAAGGAGAGCCGTGGGAATTACACAAACCAACTTACACAGCCAGAGTTCCCTCGCCCAAGCTCCTTCCTTCAGCTTTGCCACTATTTTTACTGCTTATTATTACCGTCACATAACTGAAGCTAGCAGCTCTTTCACCTCCAGCACCTTGGCTGCACTTACACTAGAAGGACTCTAAAAACAGGACCCTGCATTTAACACTTTTGTTCATCTCCATTCTGTATTTGCTTTATTTGCTGGTAAAATTATATCTATTTATGGTATTTATTTCAATATTCCAACAGCAAAGTGGGAACGCCAAAGGATCTGCGTCTGCACTTGCTTTCACAGGTCAGGATTTCAGTGCCGATAATGGTGGGAAGAACCCAATATCCCAAGAAGCCGAGCCATAACTGAAATTAATCCTATGGATTTTTGAGCAGATGGAAATACTTTGTGCTCCTATGATTCCAAAACAGCACAACAGGATCTCAGCAAGACCCTGCCCTTGGCTAGATAAACCAAAGGATCTCGGATATGAAGTAGGGCTGCACAACTTGCAAGCCTTCCTGGAGCTGGGAGAAGCCAGTGTGTCCTCTTAGACCTTTCCCTCTACTGGCACACAGTTCTTTGTCAGTACAGTCACACCACTCATTCTGCACCCAAATAACAGAGAAGCTGGTCCTTGGCACGTGAGCTCTCCCCTCTATTTTGTCTAGATGAAGTTGCCAAAGAGTTTAACTCCAAAGATAAAACAAACCAACGAGCCAGATCTTCTGTCCTCGTTTGACCTCCTGATGGTGGTCTTTGCACACCACGTAGCTTTAGTTTCATTTCAAACCTTCATATGAACATTTACATTTGTGTCAATAGAAACATCCAGTTTCCTGGTACTTTTTAAACATCGCTTTTGTGTAAAGCCAGTTTAACCCTGCATGAAGACAAACTTCAGGACAGACCTTCAAAATTGCATCATGTTGGACCGCTTCAGCAGTGACAACATCCCTAAATGTTTGAAGAGCAAATATAATTTCAATATTATTCTGCTTTTCAATATTACGTTCTGTTCTAGCTACACACTGTGACAAGAACACTTTCCTTTCCTGTATCCTTTTTTCCCCCGTTATAACAATAGCAGCACACAGAAGCGTGCAAATAGGAGGCATCTTCTCCCTAAAGTCTTTCTCCTTCATCCTCTGAGAAGAGCCAACAGGAGCCAGGAGTGACCAGAAGTTGGTCTGCACTCTGCTAGTTCAAATTTGTTACTGAGTTAAAAATCAGAATTGATGCGAAGACTGGTATAGGCCCACAAGTGTTTCTCCTCCAACAAAACTACTTTGTAGAACTTGCTGATTTCCTATCACTTTAAAATGTTTTCAAGATTGAAAATTTTTTAAAAGGTGTTCAGGGGCAACAACTGAAGCTTTTCTGTTAAAAAATAATTGAACTCTAGCTTGAAAAACCCCGTAATACTTTTTGCAAAAGCTTTTTTAAGAAGTTTTTTCTTTTTGAAGAAAATATGAAGAATATCATGTGCAGGTATTCATTCCACTGAAGAAAAAGGCATGTTCATTTTAAAGATCCCTGGTCTCTTCAGGAATAAGTTTTTAAAAAATTGATTTTTTTTCCCTTTTTTTTAAGGGTGGCATCAGCAGTGACTGAGTAGGGTCTGCCCTGACAGCTAGCAGCTACACATGAAGCAGGGCACATGCCTTCTACTGCAGGTTCAGTAGACAGGACCACCACATCCATGGCTCTATCCATCTCAGCAGAGCTACGATGCTTTTTAGCTACAAGCTTGGCCCATAGTCCCCCTCCTCCCAGACACTTAAAGGTCTGATTTGTCCCCTCCTTAAGAGGCCTCCCGTAGCGAAGAGCCCCACTGCTCTCACCAGGGCCATCCAGCCCAGAAGCATCCACAGCACCAGCCTCCTCTGTGCCCCCCGCACAGTTTTTTTCCTGCGAATCCGTAACACTCATCTCTCAACCTTAAACCCATTTCATGGTAGGATGGAGACCTCCAACACGGTGTCACAAGCTTTGCCACTTCAGCAAGATGGGCTCTTGCCAGCAGGAGCAGGCGGCTCGGGAAGCAGCCCGTATTCTTCCTTGAAAAAAACAATATATTAGCTTTAAATGTAAGTTGCAGTTTATAAATGCCAAGAAATTCCTCTTGCCACTTGAATGTTTCCAGAACACTGTGCTGAATTAAATGGATTCAGCCTGCTTTTGGATCCAGACGTAAAGAGACAGCTTGATAGATAAATCCTCTTAGGGGTGCAGACAGCTCTGGTCAGTGGACAATTAAGGGTGGGAAGACGACCGTGCCTGGGTAGCTCCAGATCCAGAGCACAAATCATTCCTGCTAGAGAATTCTATTAGTAATATTTGCATCTTGCTAATAGAAATCCAATTATTCAGAATGACTCTGAGCACATTATCCATTTTTAGCAAAATTTGCCTTATTCTGCAAACAGATTTTTGCTTCATCCTCACTTTACTTTTGTTCCCGCGGTCCTCTGGGATGCGGCATCCTTCAAGGACATGTCAGAGGAGCACGCTATCCCGTCATCCTCTCACTTTGAGGCCTAGCAGCTGAATCACCCCCCAGCCCTATTTTCTTTTGCAGTGTTAGATTAGCGAGAGGGCTTATGACCTGCCATCTGTCACTGCAGTCTGCTGACTGTGAGTCTCTGCTCTCGCCGCAACATTGCTGAGGAGGTGGAAGGCTTTGGGGGGGAGGAGGGCGGGGGGAAAAGAGCCTTTTCATCCTGCTGCTGCTGCTCCTTGCTCCCAAGCCATCCTTTAAGGCCGTAGCGTGCAAGCCCAAAGGAGGATGTGTCCATCTCACCAGGATGGAGACACCCGCCAAGGACTTTGTGTTTTAGCGCAGCGACATTTGCCGTCCGGGGGCTTTGGCGGCGTGACGACAGACCTAGCGGTACCTCGGAGGCAGGCTGCTCTGAACCTGCGGCTCCCGCACGCTGTTCCGTCACACCTGCTGAAGCTTTCCCAGCCTTGCCAGGGAGAGCCGGGCAATGTGACCATGCATCTGGCTTCCTGGCAAGGCAAGGGCTGCCTCTGGCCCCGCGCCAGCCCAGTCCATCTCCTCCGGAAAAATAGCGCACCATTTAGGGAAAGAAAAAAAAACTAAACCCAAAACCTGCACACACTCCCTTGCTTGCACAGACCTGGGGACAGCTTTGTCACCCACCATGGATGGGAGACCCAGGGACAGTGTCACGGGACGGGGAACCAGCCCGCAGGGTTTGGGGAGAAAGCGGTGCACTGGCTGCTGAATTCTCCTGCTCGATTTAAAGTCATCTGGTTGCAAAGCTCCTGCCCTGAAGGAAGGAAATAACTTTTCATTGCAGCAAGGAGTCATAAGACAGCAACTCTCCTTGAAAGCTGAGGGAAGGAGTGTTCCCACCTCCTGTTGGCTTGCTTGAAAAAAATCTCTGCATAACTTCTCCAATATTTTCCACTGAGTCTCAGTATAATTGTACCAGAACCTACCGGTTCCATTCCTGCTAGAGCAGATGGGACTTTTTCAGACCAACTTATTTCTGTCTTAAAAGTAAGACAATGTACAGCAACACTAGCAAACACCAAATCAGCCCAGTTGTGGTACCAGATTTCTCCCCACAGCAGATCCTTCAACCTCCTGCTCCTGACACCATTCTACTCAAATATCTGGCCTAAACTGAGCTCCCAGTTGCTCTGCTGGGATGTTCTCTCAGATCTTTTCCCCTCAGCCTCTGTCATTGTAAAACCACAACACGTGAGGAAGAACCAGTAGTCTGAGGAAGAAAGACCTGATTTGGGACCTTGTGTGTCATCAGCAAGAGAACCTGCTGGTGCATCGATCCCTGGAGCTTGGGGAGGAGCAGTCCCTTCGGGTCTGTCAGCACTGGGCTGCTCACGTCCTCCTACGCCATATGAGAAGTCTCCAGAGATGCTTTTCTCTGGCTGAGAAAGAGGAAAGGACTCAGGAACCAAAGGAGAGGAGCAAGTTAAATTATTTCTCCAACCTGACATCCCCTGGGACTGTTTCAGCAGAAGCTGATTCCATTTTGGGTATACAAGTAGTCTCAACGAGACGCCTAGTAACTGGCATCATGAAAATTATTGGGGGAGGAGGGTCTGTGTGTGTGTAAACTACCACCTTACCAAAGCATTTCTTTATACAGGGGCCCTTCCGTATCCACAGGTAAGTATGAAAATAAGTCTTGCACGTCATGGTCAGATGCCATGTCCTCCCATCCCTTTCCAAGCAGTGATCCATCCAGCAGATGGTATTGTTGACAAGGAGCCCGTGGAACTGGCACTGCCAGTCCTGCGTTCCCGGTGGTGGTCCATGACCTCACCGCGGAGCTCTGTTCTGGATGTTGCTAGGCACATGTGGGTAGTCTGATGTGAGCAAGCAGATACTTCTAGAAATAAGATTATATCACCTCCTAATTGACATCAGCAGTAAGTCCCACCAAGCCAGGGCTATCTCGCCCCTGGATGCCTCCATCCATGCCCTCTTTCAGCACATTTTGTCTGGATGGAGGGTGAAGATTTTGACCTCACGGGCACCCAGAAACCTCAGACAAGTGGCCCCTGTGCACACACAGATCATCTCAGTGCCTTCGGGTTTGCTGCAAATGGTCAAGCCATTTTTACAGCATATGTGCAGCAGGCCTAACACAGCTTGAAAAATCACCATACATGCGTTACACGGTGTGGACACACGTATTTCTGTACAAGAAACCTCAATCAGGAGCACGACACCTTTTATCATAAGGCAGCAGGGCCCAAACATCCAGCATGGCATTGAAGCCACACGTGCTATTTCAGTGCAGAGACACAGCAACCGTGTGCACAGGCAGAAAATCAACCGAGCTGCGCTATCCCCTCCAGCAACTCCGCATTCAGGGATGCTGCAAAAATACAATAGCGAACGAGGACAAAGGACACGGATGTGGGTTGTAGGATTTGGCATCAAAGCAGAAGCTGTTCAGCTTCAGTTTTTCTAAGACACACCAGCGTTTTGCAAGCCAAAGAGTGCACAGGAGGTGCCACGCAGAGCTGCCACTGGGCAATGCTGCTGCGAGTGATGCATGCCAGACCTGTGCACGTGCTATAGGACACCTTAAGGTACCTGGGACCTACTATTTCTGGACGCAGCCAGCCTATTTCAAACAACTCCTGGAACTGCAGTAGCACCCAGGTATGTGATCAAAGCTGCAGGCAGAAGACGGGTTTCCAGCAAGAGCCCAAGCTGCTTTGCCTGCTAAACACAACGTTCATGCCAACCCTTCCACATAGAAATGGATTGGTGAGATGTGCTGGGGTGCAAGTCTGGAGGCACAAAGACCACTCGGCCACTCTTCCCCTCCTTGAGGGCCCGTTACCACCCATTAAGCCATACTGGCTCCTCTTTGCAGGAGAACCATAGGAGAAAGCCGTGCCCCAGGTTTTCGCGTGGAAGTTCAGCAGCGCAAACTGCGCACATCAAATTCTTATGCATTAGACATGCAGAGAAGCTAAAAAGTCATTTGGAAATAAGGAAGCGTATAAGTTACTCTAGTTTGAGGGCTCTAGTAATTTATGCACCGAGAATTTATACAGGTCATGTACCTATTTACTTTACTGTGCTCTAAAAAATGCACAGTTACCTTAGCAACTTTAACATTGCGAGAGAGTACAGAGCTTCCTTAAAGAGACATCGTCAAGAGCAGTCAGCCTGACCAGCCGTTTCCCTGCTTTCCCGCGTGCTAGATCCACATTCACATGACTTTCTCCCTCAGATCAAATACACGTTTGTTATTTTAACAATGAACAGCCCATCTCAGAACTCATTGACATCATCCAACAGTAAACAAAAACAAGCCTACCGTGCACAAGAATGAGAAAGTGTCATCAAAAAAATAGATGGAATTTACTCATTTCATCATCCTGGCATGTGCAGGAAGCTTAAAATAATTTTTCCATTTGTGAAAATTGCCTAGACTCTATAAAAACATAAAACATGCTAGTTACACCTTGGGGGCTTTCAGATTTTAAAAAACATTGTAGAAAATCTAATAAGCTGACTAGGCAATAAGCACCCAACCTCTCAAATTTGTTTCAGTTTATTCTCCTCTCTCTCCAAGATTTCTCTCTAGGTTTGTTCATGAAGCATTTTTCCCAAAGCCAAATTAAAAGAGATTCTCAGAAACGGCTCCAGTACACGAAATGTAGAAGTAACCATTCAGAAGAGGAAACTTCTTTGCCCATCACAAGAGGTCTGATCTGATACTTGTCTGAAACAGTGAAGTCCTACTGAGCCTCTTACCAACCTTTTGTCAGCCCTGGGAAATCTGAAAAATCTCACAACCTAAGGAGAAGTGTCCGATCAACCCCCCAACTCAGAGTCCCAGAAGGATGGTGAAGCGCAGAGTGGGGATGTGGAGGAGAGCACGGCCACCTGCTCGGGGAAACAGGTGGCCCTCGCCTTTTAAACCGAGTGCCCAGAACAAGTCCTGGCTGATCCCCAGCCCAGTTGGGCTTTGCAAACACAAAATTGTCCCCCCAGACAACTCAGGGTGCACTTCATTAGCTACCAAACAATCCTCCCTCCTCTGCTGCAGCTGTTGAACTGCAAAGCAAATGACCAGACGCTGCAAACGTGGGAGGGACCATGCTACAGAAAACAACGATTTTGTTACAAACCATTAAGGCCACAATCAGAAATGGCCCAGAAATGCTGCACTGTGGCACCACTGGAATTTGGGCCCTTCTCTGCCTTCCTTCCCACATCTGCAAGTCTTTGCAAACTACAAAGCACCCAATGAAACATCTTTTCCCTCCATACCTACATAACCACCATCCAGCTTTCTGTGAAAAAAAAAAAACTAATGATTTCTTTCCCAAACAGTTCTAATTTTGCAAACCTTAGAGAGCACACAATAGACTTAAACAGCAGCTTTTTTTTTTTTTTTTTTTTTTTAACATCTATAAAGTTGGTATATTTTCTGCAGCATCCCATGAATATAGGGGGTGCCTCTTTTCTGCACACAAAGGTTGTGCGCATTGAGCTGGGGCAGGGGGAGCAGGGAGGAAAGCTATCAACCTTCTGTTTTCTGAGCAACCACTTTCTTCCTAACGCTATCAAAAAGGAGTCAAATTGTGGCTTTTTTTCAATCCCAGGGACAAAAAAAAAAAAGACTTGGAGAAGCAAGATATCGACTCTCCCTGATGAATAGTATATGCCTCCAACCAAATTCTACAGCAGTAGGCCCGTACAGTTATATTTCAGATGGGTTGTGCCTGAGAATTAGGAGAAATCTACCACAACCTCCTTTTTATTTTTTTTTTTTTTTTTTTCATTTCTGACAGCCTCTTTTCTTGATAAGCATAGCACAACTTCAGAGCTTCATTTCAGGAAAAGATGGGGGAGCAGATCTCTGAAATCACCTCGTTACGCAGGAGGAGTAGACTCCCTCCAAAGCAACAGGGCTGGGCATTCATTACTCTTTCCTCGTGCCCTCAGACACACCCAGACCCCAGTGATTTTCTTTCACTATTGCACCCAACTGTCCCATCCACGTCCTACTGCTGGAGATTGTTCAGAAGAGTCTCAGCAACAGCACCAGGGGGTCTGGTAACACGCTCTGCACCTGGGGACAGGGAGCAATGGTGGCAGCAGGGCAAGGAGCAGATACCCCATTAGCCCCCTTCCTTCATTTCACACCCCCACGGAAACCAACGGAGAGGTTGTGCAGAAAATAATGTGACTTTAAGCCGTATCGGCTGTTGCAAGGAAAACTCTCCTCTATTTCCGACGTACAGACGCGCCGGCAGATCCGCACCAAAGAGCGAGGTCCCCGGGTTTCAGAGCCTCCTACGCAAACAGCACGGCTACCGCCTCGCGCAGCATCCCGCCTGCCTTTCCTACCGCGGCACGAGCCTCGCACGCTCCCTTCTCCCACTGCCCCGGAGCAGGAGGAGTCTGGGAGAAGAGAGAGGGATGGGGAGAGGGTGGTTTGTGCAGAGCCGCTCTGTTCCCCATCCTCCACCCCTCGTCCTTCCCCGCGAGCTTTTTCTCCATAGAAGGAAGCAATCTGCCTCCCGTGCCCAGGTACCGCAGGCAGCGTGCCGCTTTGCCAACGCACTGTCAGATCTGTGCCGCGTCAGAACGAGCCCTACCGCATTAATTCAACTCGGTGGGTTTTAAAAAAAATAAATAAATAAAAGCAGGAAGGCAGGACAAGGCATAGCAGATGGCTGAGGACAGATACTGCATCCCATTCTTTCTTGCTCTGCAAGAAAACAGCTTCACTCTCTGCTGTTTGTCATGCTGCTCCTAGCTTTTTTTTTTT
>WHYT01017263.1:98390-117587 GCA_009806455.1 Tetrax tetrax | reverse complement strand
AAAAAAAAAAAAAAAAAAAAAAAAAAAAAAAGCAGAGATTGGTGTCCAAATACCCAAGGTTTCCATGTTTTTGTTGCCTCTGCTTAAATTTTGTGGATTCCCATCCCTGTTGCGGCTCTTCCAGCCACGCGGCGCAAGGAGGGTGCAATTGCCATGGATAATCACACCCTTGGGGTGTTATTAAGCACAAGGCTATGCCTCATGCCTCCCGCTCTCCGGGGATGTGATTATATCATGATAACCAAACTCCCCAGAGACACCTTATTGCAATTATGACATTTCTTTCAGGTTTATGTATGAATACATTATTCAAGGAAATTACTTTGATCACCAGAAACTTCCACTTAGTGTTCTAATACTTAAACTGGATGGTTTACAGAGATGAAGTTCCTTCCTTACAGTGTTTGACAGGGAGGGAAACAGGGCTTTTCATCTGAGCAGAGCAGTACCAGGCCCTAATCACCAACATGCAGATACACTCTCTCTTATTCAGGATGGCATTTTTCAAATAACCCAACTAATTCAAATATTCAATCCAGATTTTGGCTACTGCACTGCCTGGAGAACTAGTCCAACAAACAATTTATCTAAAAAACAGTTTAAGATAAAAAGAATTAAGGATAGAGCTATTACCTTTTGGCTCCATAAGCACAAAGAGCTGGTGGTTCCAGGATCAGAAAGAAGAAAGAGCTCAGCTCCTCTGACTGACTTTATAAACTTGGTGCCACATCACTGGAGTGGAGTGGTTGCACCTGTGTCAGGCACCCAGCATCACACCCAAGTGTTCCCAATGACCTCCAGTGGCTGTCTGCAGTGACTGGAGCAGCCAAACTCGTTAGTTAAATGTCTCCACCTGCCTCCCTTGGTTATGGACATCTCCGTAGCAGCAGGAGCTGCTCCTACAGCTGGTTTGTTTTTTTTCACTTCCATTGTGGTACAAGAAAATCACATCTACAATACTGAAGGGTTAAACAGTTGAGGGGCCAGAACCAACTCTACAGATTAGTGGTGGGGCAAAATCAAGGTCACACAGAAGACAGGTCACAGGAAAGGCCAGCACAGTGCCGCAGATGGATCGTGTTAGCTGATGAAAGGTGCAGCCAGAAGGTCTCCAAAGCCCATAAGGATTCTTCAGGGACCAACTGAATTAAAACAGAGAAGCAGAAATAACACCTGCACCCCAATAGCAATGAATATTCCCTAGAGACCTATGGACTTAGCAAGAGGGTATGACGTGTCTGTTCCTGTGGTTGTTTTCCTGACCTTGGCTAAGTGTTTATGAAATACATATTGGTTATTGATCACTTGCCCTGTTCGTCATCAGAGAGAACCCAACACTTAATAGCGTAGGTCTGGTGTCAGACAAACACAGAAAACACATGCATAAAAGAGGGCACAGTCTAAGTGCTCAGCGGAAGACATCAGAAAATATACATCAAAAACTCAGGGGCATCATGCATAGGCTTTTTTTTCACAGTTTCTGTACAGCTGGGCTACGTTTCCCACAGGGGAGAGCAAAGCAGTGTTTCCCACTGCCCAGCAACACTCCCTGCCCATAACAGTCCTGCTCTCATTGCTGCTTTGAAAGGCAGCAAAAGCCAAATATCTATGCCACCTTCCACTGAAAAAAACATCAGCCCAAAGGGAACAAAGAGTACGTACCCGGGTTTTTATGCTCCATTTCAAATTAAAAACAATAGGCTTGTGCCAGAAAAAAAAAGAACTGCTAATTAAACAAATTCTGGCAGCTTGGTTATATATTTTGTTTTTTAAAAAAAGTCCTGAATGGGATGGGAAATATAATAAGAGCTCAGTGTGCACAGTTCATCTGAACAACCTACAGTGACCGCTCCCTCTCCGGATACTCAGTTAATGTCTTCATAACGTCACTCCTCCAGTGTGACCAACAGTCAGAGAAACCTCAGCATTACTCCATCTTTCCTATGCAAAGTCCGTCGTTCCTATGCAACCTCTTCATCCCTGATCATCTGTCTCTTCTAAACATAATTGCATCCTGTCACAAGCTTTGATCTCTAAAGTAGAGATCCTCGCTAAAACTGCCAGTGCTTGGGGGGTCTGGCTAGCTAACATGCACTGTAGGAGCCCTTCCTTGAAGAACGGTTTGAAAAAGCAGGTATTTGGCTGTGGTGGGCTGTAAGGCAGTTCGGGCCACTTATTTGGGACTTGCAATCAGCCCTTAGGAAACAGCAGATCTACGAACCAACCTGTTCATGTTGGGTTTGATTTCTACGGAGCTGCGTGTGCTGATGTCTCTTCAGACCCAGGTGGCTGCCAGGAAATGTTTTCCCCAGATACGAGAGGCCACAGACCATGCACTCACACTCTTAAGGCTATTATGTGCTTTGGAAAGTCCTGTCCTGCTGAGGAATAATGCTGTTGTGCACCTAAAAAACCAGATTTTTGTGATATGGTCCCACCTGCAAACAGAGAACGCAAATGCTTCCAGTCTGTGTAAGACCTTCTGATAGCTACTGCGATTCTCCTATGTCTTCCTCAGTCTTCTCACCACCTTTCGGAGCCCATCGCGCTCACACCTCTCATTCTGAATTTGAGAAGCAAGTGGAAGCGTCAGAAAATCTGTTATACAGGTGATGCCTCACTTACAACAGCCATGAGAACATTTCTGCCATGGCAGCCAAATATATATATAAAGTGCTAAAGATAATGACAGAGTGTGCATTATCAGCCTCTCATCGCTGTATAGTTATTGGGGATAAATTTGAATCTATGGTGAACTTCATATAGCTCCCATCCATTACTGACTATCGGTGAAGGTGACTCCAGGCAGGGGCAGCTTATCTCCCATAGTTTACCAAGTTAATTGAAATGAGCTTAAAACCAGCGCAAACGATCAAATTCCTATACACACTACTTTGTTTCTATCTCTCCAGCAATGTGACAGGCGATCTGCAGAATTACAATGCAACAGAGAGCACCATTGCCAAGAGAGCTGGTCAGACATGTTCGAGGAGGGAAAGAACGGCGAGTATGGGTAAAAAGTACACTTTAAACAACCCCTGCCATTTGAAAACACTGGATGATGATGACAATTAACAGAAATACTAATGTATTTACAACATTTGCAGTGCTGCTCACCCAGCCTTTATCAAAGTGTTTTTCTTTATGCTACGAATTTGAGCAGAAATTAAATATTTATGGGTTATCAGTGAAATTGCCTCTTGCTTACCCTGCTATCGAAGAACTTACCTGCACGTGGGGTTTGATGCCATGAGGCCGACGCAGCCGGTCCCACAAAAGACGTGACAAATGGCAGCCACGGTGTTTCCGTGCACCACGGCTTGCCCACGGAGGCCACTGTGAACAAGGAATAGATTCCTTCCCAGCCCAGCTCTCTGTATCTATCTTAGTACCAATTCAATCACCAATTCTGCACCTTTATTTGGCCAAAACCTTATTTTTTTTAATGCCAATACCTTTATCCATGTCCCACACTCACCCAGAGTGGTAGTCCACTCTTAAGCAAGGTGAACTGAAGCAGATGTAGGTGCAGGGAAGGGCTACTTAGATGGTGTGGGGAAACGGCCCCTTCTCTTATAAAAGCTAGCAGGAGAGCCCGCCTCGTTTGGCCTTGCAGCCCTGAGGCGATGGGTGATGCCGTCGACTGTCTCCGCCGCTTTGGAAAGCTGTGAATGCACATCACCACCCTGGGAAGCTGCTTAGACCTTTCCTCTAAGTGCCCACTGCCCATTAGTAAGAGACTTCTATGTTCATCACGAATGCAAATAATAGACACAAGCTGTATACAACAAATCATCCTTTGCACAACTAGTAAGGAAAAAAAAAAGTACGTTTTTAAAAAGCATCTTTATGAGTCAGATCCTCTGTTTGCAATAACTATATTGCTCAAGAGAAGATCTTCCATCAGTGTCTTTCTCAAAGCTAGACAAGCCTCCCCATGGTAGCAAATAAATGCACTTGTTATGGTGTACTTGGTTCTCATAAGGACAATTACACAAGGACAGCATCAGTGCTGCCAGAAAATGAAATCAAGTGAGAGGAGTCAGCGGTTGCCAAAGCTGAGCCCGTACCTGATGAAATCTGATTCTCCACCAAAGACACAACTGCAGCCCGGCAATATTTGCAAAGGCGACGCAACTCACAGCATATTCCTGTGTTGTGAAATGCATTGAGGGCAGGAGCAGCCAAAAAAAAAAAAAAAACCAAAACCAAAATAATAAACTCACAGACTCCAACATTTAGGGACTGGATTTAAAAATAAATGCACAATGGAAGGTTACGCTGTCGTTAAAGAAACAGCCGACACTTTACAGCACAGTGCTGCAGCAAACACTCTGCGTTTGCAGCTCATCTGCCGGTGATTAAACGAGCTGTTATTGAGCATTTGCCCTGCTGAACTAGATTTTTCTTATCCTTATTAATCATTCATTTTACACTACAGTAGCCTCCTGTCTTTAAGCAAAACATCTTTTTTTTTCTTTTCTTTTTTTTTTCAGTAAAGCAAATTTAGCTTTTTTTTTTTTTTTTTTTTCCTCTGGCGATGTCCTTTATGATCCCAAGAACAGATAGCTGAACAAAAGCATGAACAAAACCTGGGAGAGCTCTAAAGAGCGTGGGGAAGCAAATTCTTTTCTCACTAAAACTTAGGGAGTTAAAAGTAGAGGACATGGCTGGAGCCACTAAGCTCTGGTGTAAACACGGCCATTTAAGAGGATTTGCATACCATTTATTAACCTTCCGGAAGAACCGCACAGACCCCAGTCAGGGACAACAACTGTGTACACATGTTGGTTTCGTTCCTGTTATCGAAATACAGCTTCTGCCAGCCACCTCCGAGCGTTTTCCACAGGCAGATAAACACAGGGACTGGGAAGGGGGTGGACGGATCCAGCCTCTTTCCTGTCCCTTTTGGGCTTCGTGAAATCTGGAATTCTTTTTTAGCTACATTTTAGGAGGAAAGGTGTGCGCAGCCACCTGCTGTGCTGCAGGTATTTGCTAAGGTCCAGAAACGAAGCGATCCCGCAAACGGGGCAGCTCCGTAGGGAAGGACTGCGGATGCTCTGCGGATGCGCCTGTGGATGCTGGGTGCTGGCGATGCCTCGACCGTGGCTGAGCATGGATCATCTGCAGTGCCGGCAGCTGTGGCAGAGCCCACAGCACCCCACCCATCCTCAGGCTCCTCCATAAGCTCCCAGTCCTGTCCTTATCCTAATTTAGGATTTTCCTGCACCACCACAGTTTGCACCTCATTTTCCTCAACAGCAAACAGGCACACTGACACCTCTCCTCTGCGGGCATCCTGGATCTCTGGGGGCTGTAGAAGTGATGCGTCTTGCTGTCTTTTTGCTGCTAGCAGTCTGTACTTACTACATAAAGAGCTTAATAAAAAATTCCCAGCAGTGAACTTCACAATCATCTGGAAAGAAAATTCCCTCTGGATGGACACATTGCTGAGATGTTTTTTCAAGAAACATGAAGGGAATGAAAGCAAAACACTGTCTCCACAACAGTAAGTAGCCTTATGCACCTGCAGGAGGTTAAGAGCAGACAGCAGGTGCACACACAGAAGATGGGGTGATGGGGATGTTGATGGAGATCTTTCAAAGGCACCAATTTCCACCAAGCTCCGGTTGTGCCTTTGCAAAATCTTCCAGCCTGCTTTCTCTTGGGGTCAAGGTGCTTCACAGAGAGCAGCCAAATAGGATGGGATCATGCCATGCGTACAAAATGCCCTGGGGCTTGAGAAATCCAGATTCTCCTCCCCATCCTACCACAAATTTGCACAGTTTCAGGGTCCCTCTGATTACATCTGCACAGCCAGTGGAAACTTGGCCAGAGCCAATCATACAACCCACACGTCCTGGAAACATTGGTGGCTTTCAACCCCGGCAGTACCTTGAGCTCTGGGTGTCCCCGTTCCTTAGCAGAAGTCTCTGTGTACTGGATGAAGAAGGATGAAGGCCCCAGCCAAGGTACCAAAAAGACCCAGATTTCCACCCCGAGAGTGCTCTGCACCAGCAGTGTGGTACCAGTGCGAGCAGTGAAGCCATCGCCTGAGTTTGCACCTGGATGTGAATGGGGATGAAGAGCAAACATCATCGTGGACCCAGCCAGAGATGCCAGGGAGCCCTCCACCCCCGGGGGAGCGCTCCTTCCCCTCCACACACACACAGCCCCTCCCCGCTTACTTCGAAGCTCAATACAAGGAGGCTATCAGCTTAAAAAACAAGCAGAAAAGAATCCTTGATAGAAGGGATTCTCCCCCTTTAATTTTCCGAGTGTTTTCCTTTTTTTTTTTTTTTTTTCATTTTAAACACACATTTCAGTCACTTCCCATATGGAAAATATGCTTTGGTTTAGAAGCTGTATTAACTAATAATTTCTTTTTTTTTGCTTTCATATAACAGCCTGTTGTAATATTTACTTTGCAACCACTGCGCAGGAATAGTTTTAAAATAAAGCTCTATAATTTATTTTTCACTGATTTTTCTGTTAAACTACAGGATCTATGCCATCGCTATAGGGTTTTGTAAAACCCCATTTCTATGTGTTTGTTCTTTGGGTTATAATTTATTTTAAGATTAACTTCTTTAACTCTTAATGTAACAAAATGCACCTTCATAATAGCTACAGTACCATTAAAGATCTAGCAACACCTTCCAAAAACGTGCAATCAAGGAAGAAAACCTGACACCTAATAGGTTAAAGACATGCAGGAAAAGTGCAATTAATATAAGACAGCCAGCGAAAAAGAAAGTAAGTTTTGAAATCTCTCCCAGCGATCACGTACTTCCCAGCGTAGTACAAACGCAGTCCTGATGGTTATTTTTAGCCTGGCACACACGGGTATATTGTTACCCAGCCTGCTGCTAGAAGTAATTTTAAATATCTTTTTGAACAATCAAGGAAGATGCTGTATTCAAGAACAGACACAGAAGTCGTCTTTATCTCCCATTCTCCATGAGAACATTTGACCTTCCTGATTTGGGTTCATTTGACAAGAATCTGCTGGCTGCTTGAAGATCTGCATCTCGTGTCGAATGATTATAATGAAAGTTCATCTCACAAACCCTACACAGAACAGCATTCTCTTTACCTACGAAAAGGTGACATTTTCCAAGCTGTTACCTAGAGAGCAAAGGACAAATGGAAAAGATCAGTCACATAAAAGCAGCATTATCATAACATCCCATGGCAATTTCAGAGTTCTTTGAAGGCCAGATGTGCCTGCTCCATATCTAAATTCCCTATAATAAGCGACTCAATGGAAGCACAAAACATACCTGCGTCACAAAGTACAAAATCACGGCTATGCTCCAATTTCAGGTAATTTTCTATCTGGAGTTGGTCAATCTTTTCAGTGCGGCAGTGCTACGGTTTCCCTCGTGCGCCAGAGAGAGACAACAAACTATCGCGAGCGAAGTTGAAGGAAAACGCTACAGAGAGATTGGGGGACGGGAGCCGCGGCTACGGCGCTGCAGCCGAGTCTGAATTTCCCCAAAGTGCAGGAGTTGTCTGGCAGGATCCCATCTCGTCCCTAACAGCTACTTCACAGCAAATGAAAAAAATCCTAGGATGGATAGTCCAACCTGCCTGTAGGGAAAGCTTTTTGGTGGCCCCTTCCTATGCCAAGGCAGAAAACTTCCACTGCTTTTCGAAAATGCTTGGTCTTGGATATCTTGGGTATATCTGTTGTTAGTGTTCGGTGGCTAGACTTTTGTGAAGCCTGTGAATTTTGAAAATCAAGGTTTAGAGTGAAAACTAAGAAAAGCCAGTCCTTCGCAGGATCCGACTGTGGTTTGGGCTCGGCGAGGAGCAGCCCCTGGATACGCCCCCGGCAAGCTGACATATTCCAAACTCTGTGAGCTCGATTTCCTTGCACAGATGGCAACCTCGCATGGAAGGTCCACAGCGAACTCTAAAACTGTCATTTCAACCAAACACTCATGTCGGTCCTGCCTTTCTTAGGCCAAAATCATGCCAGACTATCTGCAGGAGCTGGGGAAGGAGACTGGCTTTAGGAGAGCGTAAACTGACTTCACTGGAACTACTGCCAAGCTAGGCTGATGGAAACAAGAGGAAAATCACTGTCTTCCAGTTTTAATTCCCAACGGAAGCCGAGCCTTTGCACAGCTCTGGTTCCCACTTGCTTAGCCAAAAGAGAACAAAAAAAAATAAGGAAGGCAGTGGACACCATCCGCACGATCTAACCAATGCATAAATCTACCTGGCCTTGCTTTGCTAAATCATCTCAAAATACAAGCTGGTTTCTGGTAGTTGTTGTTTATATATATATTTTGCCAAAAAAAAATCGATTCTTCTGTGATTTACGGAGGGGTTAAGGCAAACGTGAAGCCCATGTTCAGGCTGCTCATCTCTTGATAAGGCAGCAAAAAGGTCAACAAATTACTGTGTCCCTAATGGTTCATTTGAACCAATGAAAACAGGATATTTTATCCTCCCAGGTCAGGCCTGCTCAGAAACCCTACATCCCCTTCCCCCTTCCCTCCTCAACCTCCCCCCATTCCTCCTCCCCCTCCCCCGCTCCCAGCCCCTTTCTTTCAACTCCCTATCTCTGATCCTCCAAGGTGACCTTTTCTCCCGCTCCTAAGACCAAATTTTCTGGCTGAGTGACGCCGAGCGGTGCTGCCGCCCTGCGCGGGGGTCCCGGAGGGGACCAGGGCCAGGACTGGAGGCTGCAGCCCCAGCGCAGGACGGGCTCTGCTGCTCCCCGATGCTGCTGCTACCCAAGCAAGAAAGAGGGGAGGGGGTAAAGCCCTACGGTTCCTGCCCTGCTTGGGAGAGGTTTATCTGCTCAGTTATCATCTCACAGGGGACGAGCTCGGGTTCTTCTGCTGTAGTCAGAGCCGGAGCGGCCAGCGCTAACTGCCGCCGGTTCGGAATAGCCATCACATTTAATCGTTATCCTTGCTGCTGATTGAAGGGATGGGAAGCTCAGCCCGGTGACATAATGCATTTTTAATGAGTCTCTCTTTTTCTTTCCCCTTTTCATTTTTTTTCCCCATCCTGGCTGTTTTAATATGGAATGATAGTAAATTCTAACAACATAAGGCTGGCACGTAGAGCAGAGCGAAGGCAAACCTCCAGGAGTCTTTCAGCAGTCGCAGGGCAGCAATAGCACTGCAGAAGCAATTAGTTCCTTAAGTTCTTTAACGCAGGGCCTTTGGAGGGGGTGGACACTAGATTAAGCCCTGCTTCATTTGCCTATTTATTCAGCTGTCACAAAGCTGAAAGAGTTAAATCGTCTGTTGGAGAAGAAAGACTCCACAGAGCCAGCTCCTGGAGTGACCGTCCCCAGCGAGGGACACCGCTGGCTCCATTGCAGCGTGGCCGGTTGCTGCAGTATGACCTCATGCCTTAAATAGTTAAAAATCTAGTAGGTTTTTTTTTTACTTTTTTTTTTTTTTATTCCCAGCAGCGTGCTGCGTGCAGGGCGTGCAGCAGAACCTGACTCAGCAAAGGCGCCTGATGTCAGCGCAGCCCCAGCGATGCTGGAATTCACCCCAGGCAGAGGAGAGCAAAGCCCGGGGCTGTCTGCACCGCCAGCCAAAAACACGCTCCGCAGAATGAGCCCGAGTTCAGAGAGAGAGGGTTTCTAAGCCGGGGTACGTGTCTGAAACCGGGAGAGCTTGGTGTGTAGCAACGGAGTCTCTGTCTCTAAATAACAGAGAGAGTAAGCCCCACATTTGGGTATCGTTTGTATTTATTCCCTTGCTTGCTTTTCCTTCCTCGCAGCCATGCGTGCGTCTGGGTCGGGTATCTCCATGTTAGAAAGAACTGATGCTCCCAATATATATTTTCAACATTTCATCAGAACGAGATTTACCAAGTTAACTCTCCCAGGGAAGTTGTTTTGCTTTGTGTGCCTCGATCCACAGACTCTGCATCCACGGTGCCTGTACCGGGGAGGGGTTTAATTGCAGAATCACGTTTGTGGTGCACGACCAGTTTATCCCTAACACAGGTCACAAATTTGGGCTCTCTTTGGGCTGAAGTATCCCTGTGCTCTTTGCTGAAATGTCTGACAGCCTATATCCAGCCCCAGAGCATTTGCTCTTTCTCTCTGCATTATTTGAGACGCAAATCTGAGAGGGCGCGTTTTCACAATCTGAGAAATGCCTGTGTTTGCTTGGTTGTGGTTCCAAGGCTTTTTTACTTTAAGAATTAAAACCATAGTGTATTCAAAGCGGATTGAGAGAAAAAGCTCACATACGATCCCTCGCTCGCACATGGAGAAGGGATGCCCATGCATACGGAGCGTGATGGCTCAAAACACAGAGACAGAGGGTAATGCAGTTTGGTTATATCATATCATTGACTTTTGCTAATATAATAACCTGAAATAAAGTATTAAGACAGATTGACACGCCTTGGTACCACAGCTTGAGGATTCAAATATTTAAATCTAACATGTTCTAGCTTGTTCCTGTTGAAATCAATGGAAGTTCTCCTTCACAGTGAGGAAAAATGGATCCAGCTTAGGCAGAATAATGACAGGAGGGGGAATGGGCAAGTCCAGCTGAGTTTTCAAGAGCTGATTTCTTAGCCCAATTCAGCTGTAATTTCTGTTTTGTTTTTGTGGGGTTTTTTTGTTGTTGTTGTTGTTAGAGGAAAAAATGGAAGCTATTTTCTCTGACATCCATAAATAAAATAGAAATCATTCAAATGCAAGGAAGGAGAGAGGGAAGAGAGTGAAAAACCTTTTTTATGTGTACTTTCCTTTTGTGCCTTAATGGTGTAAAATTTCCTTAGCCGCTTTTCTCTGTTTGCCACTTTATCAGCCCAAAGGATAAGGCCATATCCTGCTGGAACCTGGGGATTCGCCGAGCCTGCTCACCATTGACACAAAAACTTCAAAACATTTTTGAGCTCCATCTCTGAAAACATAAATCTAGAAAAAAGTACCGCAGCCTCATGCTCAATTTGTGTGCAGTCACATTTTCGCAGGGCTCACCTTTCTCTGTTCAAGAAGGATCATGGACAGGTATTCGCTCCCTCAGCTGCCTGCTAACATAATTTCTTTTCTTTTTTTTTTTTCCAGGACTGCGCAGCTCCACGTTAGCGATTTGGGTCTGGGCATTCATCCTCCAACCTGACTTCAAAAGACTTTAACAGAAAGGCAATCGTTCATATTTCCGCCGAGACAACAGCGATGTCCCAGTTAATCACAGCAGAAGGAGGCTCCAACCCAGATCTCAGAAAGCTGAAATCTTTCAGAAAAGACCAAACCTATTTCAAATTGTTCCTACAGAGTGTTTCCAGTTACCCCTCCCTAAGACCATCTCCTCTGATTGGCTTGAAAGTTCTGGGAAATACAGAACTTCTGCTATTAAGAATCACGCAAACATGTTTAAACCTAACACAGATTTCCACGTTAAAAACATGCCACTTCAAAATGTTTTCTCAGATTAAAAGCTGATTTTTCAAAAATAAAGCTGTAGCAGCTACAGAAGCAGACTGGGGACTTTTGCTAGAAATAAGCAGGAAACACCTAATTTTTCCTTCAAACAAAACTAAATCAAATGGATTAATGAAGGGCTAGGGAAATCAACGGGCAGGGTCCTGACATTTCCAGTAAGAGCTTTGAGGGGATAGAAAATAGCAATCTCCCAAAAAAAAAACCCAAAGAAATCCTTTCTGTGATAGATGCCTGGAAAGAGGAAAAATGCGTACTCCAAAATACTGAAACACCACTCAGGGAAGGGCGAGGGAAACTGTTCCACTATTTGCAGTCTCCTGACTGTAAACCTAACCCACTCCCTGTCCCAAATTATTTCAGTATTTTATCTACAAGGAACCTATGGCTTGTTTAGCACAGGTGGGTTGTTGGTTTGTATGTTTGTTTGTTTGTTTTTTTTCCAATTGCACTTGACAAAAATAATAAACCCTTTAGCTGCTGAATATTTCCTGCTCGCAGCGTTCCTGGGAAGGTTCATCTTTTGTGAAAAACAAAGAATTAGGGGAGGCAGCCGGGAGCAGCCGCCTGGCCCTGCTCTCCCATCCCCTTCAGCATCCAGGCGAAGGGCAAGGCTCTCGCAGGCTGTGACCTTGAGGAGGACGCTCTGTTTGCAGCTTCTCAGGAAAGCAAGGTTGCATCCTCGGCTCTGGACGGCTCCTTGGGTTCCTGGTTTTACATTCAAATCATCCTCGCAGGGCGGCGGGGCTGGACGCTCACCGCCGAGCCACGGGTGCGAGCGTCACTTTGTGTTCCTCAGCTGGAAGAAAACACCGGCGACGCAAATTGGAGCCCGAATCGTTTCTTGGTGTTACTTTGCTGTAAATTTAAATGGCCCTGGCATTGTGAAGTGCTCTCATTTATTTTAAAAGCAAAAGGATGACTTTCTATCCAGAAGTCATTCAGAGAGGGATGGAGAACAACCAGGACTTGGTTTGCTGTTTTCCTAAGAACAACCAAAGTCAGGGCTGCTTTTTTTCCTAGTTTGCAGGGGGCTTTGGGGCACTTTCACTTCTCTTCCAAAATCATCTCCACTCTTTTTTTTCTGTATTTCAAGAAGCTATCCTCCACATCATCTTCTGACATAACTCCTGGTACTCGGATGGGCCATTTGTCTCTTTAAAACCCACCTGGGTTTTAAGTAGCAGCTTTAAGAGCCATCCTGGTATTTCTTGCACATGCCAAGCATAAAGGTCCATTCATGGGAATTTGGGATATTTGGGCAAGTGTAGGGCCAATCTCCTGGTCACAAATACAGTGTCCCTGTTGAGGACTATTCTGAGACACAAATAAATACTCAGTATTAACCTCTCCTCTTCTAGAGAAGGAAAAACAGGCTGGGGAAGGAGAGATGACCCGAAGACAAAGAACAGACCTGCTGGGAAGCTGGGCTTATTGCTCATGTTCCTGGCTGGCAGCCTCATCTCCTTACCACTACTCAAGCTACATCTTTGCAGGGTATGCAACTGGCATATGGAATTTTTAAAAGCAATTTTGTAAAGATGGGCTTCTATTTCTGTTCATGCCATAGCTTTTAATCCCGAGGCAGAAACAACCAATGCCTGAGTTTTGCATGCATGCATATGTATTACCTGGAAAAGGCAGGCGAATGTCAGTTTTGGGTTTCTACCAAAATCTTTCCTTAGCCGAGTTTTTCTCAGGAACTGGAGAACAGACAGAAGCAGAGCCCTTAAAATATGTTTTCGGGATTTAAAATGCAAACTGCAGCCTTTCTCCTTTCCCCACACATGCTCGGGGTGAAATTCAGCGCTTTGGTAACTCAGAGATCACCCCAAGACGGAGCGTGACATGGCCGGGATGGACATCATACCAAGGAGGTGAATCTGGGTGCGAGCTCTTTGTTGGGTAAAAAACATGTGCAGAGGGAGGTTGGAGCAGCATAAAAGAAGGGACAAGAGAGATTCTTGACTGACCTGCTGCCATTTGAATACACGGGCTCAGACTTACGCTGTGCAGAAAGGCGCCAGCCCCTAGGCCAGCGCTGGATATTAACGACGCAGAAGAGATTTCAAGCTCTGCCTTCAGGGTCGGTGCTGGATGCTCTTTTGTTGTATATTCATATCTCTTCTGTATGCAACCCATTAGTTTAGGCTGCGCGTAGGGTGTCAGGTGTACGGATGTAGCCACGCGCACATTGCGTCCACACGAGCGTACAGCGTTTGCGTGGATGCTCAGTAATTAGTCAGGGACGCCTGTTGTCAGACTCTGTTAAACACAGCTGAGAAATTCAGCCGGCACCGTGACCATCTGATTCACTTGTTTACTGCCCACTCCAACAGGAACCGGCCCTAAAATCTGGTAAAGCCGTAAACAGCACTCATTCGACGAACTGAAAGGATGGATGTTTGTTCATATGTGTTCTTTTAGGTGTTCATTGGCCTAATTGGCTTTTCATTAACTCAAAAGCTCTGCTTTTTATTTTAATATTCTGAGTATTTATGACCTTGTAGCTCAATCCTCTGATTCTCTCTATATACATGTTCTAGGTCATCAACAATTTGTTTTCATTCCTTTAATGCTGGCTTTTAAAACTATTCGACCGGGTCATACCGACTCCTACAGAGGAATTTTGAAAAATCTTCCAGGCTTCATCTCTTCCGGGCACAGACACCTCGCTGAAATTGGGGTTTGCGCATTCGAGTATAAACATTAGATCTGCTGAAATTGTGCACAATAAAACAACGCTCTCCTCTTTTTTAAAAACAAAAGAGTAGTTGGCAAAAAGTCACTCGCTCTATTTCTGTTTTTATAATTCCATGGTTCACCTCCACAGGGTTTTAGTTCAGTTTTACTAAACTTTGGTGTATGGACAAAGTTTGGCCTTCAGATACAGAGGGGAGAAAGAGAGCAAAGGGAACAAAAAATAACAATTCACCTTTTTGTGAGTGAACTTCTCTTTCCCTTTACTATTTACTGACTCCAATCAATCACTTACTTCTTAACCTTTCACAGCTTTATCTCATTAAGCTAGAAAAAGGTATTAAAAGCATGGATAACCATCACTTTTCCATTTGTGTCCTGTTTAGAAGCTTCCAGTCGTTGGACCAAGCACCCCAGAGATGCTGGTGTGGTCCCTGTGTCACCTTCAGTCCTTGGCTCGTGGAAGCTGGTTTAGCTCTGCAGACTTCACTGGGTGTCTACGTTTACTGATGGGAGTTTTTTAATCTTGCCCTCAGGATTGCTGTAACTATGAGCTGAGCTGAGTGACGGCAAGGTGAAAGGAAGCCATGAATATCGTTTTCAGTGGCGACTGCGTTGAGCTCCTCATTCTGAGAGTTCATGAGCGATGGCCATGGTCAGCTCTGCACCACTCAGGATTTGGCTCAGCTAATGTACAAGTCAGTTATCACACACCCAGAGAACAACGGAATCTGGTGGGAAGGAAAAAGTCCAAGAAAGAAATCAGGTCATCAAATAATGAATTTTCTGCTGGACTAGAACTGTCATGTCACGGGAAAGGAGCAAACTGAAGAGGCTGAAAATTCAACTTCTCTCCTTTCATCAGAAGGATGGTGCAGAGCTCTCGCTGTCCCAGCTAAACCTAACACAAACCTCCAGGCATGGAAAACACCTTTCAGACCTTTGACATCTTTGGTTTTCTTCTCACAGTCTTCAGTCTCTCTTCTTTACCTAAGAGGGAGAAGAATCCACTTGGCATTTGCAAATGGCTGTGATTCAATACAGCAAAGGGTCTCTGCTGATGCCAGCCTCTCTGAGCCTTGGGAACTTCTTGTGCCGTCATGAAACCACATCTGTTGCCGAGTGGGGAGTCAGGGAAGGATGGGTGAGCGGGGAGACACTTTCTCAGGCAGGCTGGGCTCTACTGCTTCAGGAGTTAAACATCCATGTGCTGCACCATCTGTGGCGTGCGTTGGCCAAGGCATCTTCCCTAGCTAGAGTGACTCTTGGGCAGGTGAGGTGGTGGGTCAGGGGACCACAAGGTCCATTTTGCAATGGATCAGCTGTTTCAGAATAAGAGTAATGATCCTTTTCCAGCAGCATCTCACAAAAACCAGTGTCACAAACGAGTGCCCTATTTCCAACGACAGGCTATCCCGGGCTTGGGAAAGCCCAGAGAAGTGGGTGTAAAGCAAACAATGAATCTCATCACTGATTCGTGGTAACAAGAGCCTACAGAAGTAGCACTCTTAACAAATTTCTCCAAGCTCTCAGAGCATCTTAAGAGCAAATGGCTGTATCGCTTGCTTTATGGCTCTATGGAGGATCTGACTGGGTAAGAAATGCACATATTTAAGTTTATGGAAAGTTAAACTTAACACTTAGTGCCCAGCTATGTCCAGGTTTAATTCATCACATTAAAAGGTGTATTTCTGCCTTATGGGCATTCTGGCTGACCAAACCGGAATAAGTTCCGTCACTATTTAATTTCTGTAGCAGGATGATACCTTTTATTAACACTATGAGTAATAAACAATGTGTCTAAAACTATAAACCCCAAAAAGCAAGCCAGACAGATGCATGGGAAGAAAAAGAGGGATGTAAAAATATATGTGTCTCTAGTAAAAATGAAACAGTGGCACTGTGAGATCAGGGAAGTGGAAATATTGGGGAAATAACAGTGTGGTCCTCACCTTGTGCTGAATCTACACAAACACGCGCCATACGAAATGGTCTCTGTCCTGGGGACTTAAAATTCACAGCTTATGCTGACTGAGAAAACACCTTTACGATGTCTCTCTCTCCTGTGTCTCACTGAGGGACAATCTTTAGGGGTAGAAATAGCCAAGCCAGTGGATTTTATCATCTCCTGCTGGATTTTCACCACCGTGCCCACTGACAGCGGCTTGCTCACATAAAAGGTTTGCAGAGGGAGAGAGGGCGAGGAGTGCCAGGGAGAAGGAAAGGAGGAGCAGAGACCAACAGAATGGACAGAGAGAGCAAGAAGGCAAGGAAGCAGGACAAGGTCTCTGTTCATCTTATTTTGAGAGACAACGGAGAGAGGCTTTAGGGGGCAGGCAGGGTACAGATGGGCAGGGAGACAGGGTGGGAGAAGCCCAGCGGAATAAGAGGCAGAGTTCTGGGGTAAGAGGCAGAGCTGGAAGTGATAACGAAAGGTTTCCGTGCCAGTGAGGGTGACATTCAACTCATCTTTCCCTGCTGGCACAGTGCCGAGCTGGACCTGCCCTGGCCACCTCCCCAGCTGCTCCTTCCTCTCACACTGACCAAGAGGAGGGATGACATTTTCTACGTTTTATTTTTATGTAACAAAACAGTGACTTGGATAGAAACCACTCAAGATGTCCTAAAACCCCCTCCAACCCATCTCCTGTCCCAGAGAAACTCTTTTTCCTTTGATCTCCACAAAATGAGAAGCAGAGGTCCCCTCATGCTGGAGAGCTTGGTGTGGGTCCCCATCCCTCTCCCCACCACTCCCTGTCATCTCAGCTCAGGGGCCACATCCCGAGGAGCAAAGCCAGGGAAAGTCCTTTAACCCTGCACATTTTCCCTGAAGTGCCTTGGGAGAGGCTGGGAATGTCGGCAATGGGGAGGGGAAAAGAGGGAATAATAATAATAACAATAACAACAACAATAATACCCAAACACAGAGCTCCACCCGAACAAACTTCTCCAAGGTCAGCTGGTAGATGGCACGGGGATGGGTGGGACAGAATTCCTCCCTGCTCCCCGTCCTCTAATGGAAGACAGGCTTTAATGTGCTGATTACATTTGCACCAAGTTCTTTTAAGTGCGAAACAAATGCAGAAACCCCAGAGATTTGCTGCACTGCTGAAAAAAAATCTTTACTAAGTAATTAGCATAAAGCATCCATTGCTGTCTGTAAGTTTTGCCGGTTTTACAAATTAATAATAGCAACAGATCTTGTGCAGTGGGTTTGGGGCATTGGGTTTACACCTCATCCATAATTTCCTCAAAATTGACCAGTGAAACACATTTTTTTTTTTTAATTATAATGTGCCAGTGATGACACAAGGAGAAAGAAGAAGTAAATCTCACTGGGACAGTGCGGACAGGAGTGCCTGTTTGTTCAGGGGAGAACTGGAAGGAGACGAAAAGAAACAGGTCGCTGCTGTACATTAATTGTAGAAGAAACGCAAAATGGCTGAAAATAGAGGAACGCTATTTATAAAGCTGCCTAGTTTTCAAAAGATCAAAGGCAGAGGTAGAGAAATAATCCATTGGACGTGTCTAATTGTAAGATGTATATTGTAAAAAATAAAATATATAATCTCTGGCTGTTCCGCTTGCCTCCTGCCTTCCGCACGGCGGTCGGCCCGCGCGGGGCTGTGCGAGCAGGCGGCGGGGGAACGGCCATGGTGGATGCTGCAGCGCTTCCCGCACCGCGCTGCCTGCCGTGCGAACACGGGGGAGGACAACCGTGGGGTGGCTGTGGAGGAGAGGGCTCGGAGCTGGTCAGCGGCCACCGGCCGTGACACCCAGGGCTGTTGCTCTGTGGACGAGCCAGCCGGTTGCCACTCGGTGCTCGCTCAGAGGAAAAAAACCTCTGGGCTGCGAAGGCCCAAGCGCCTTTTAACGGGTGATGGGGAGAGGCTGGATCCCCTGGAACCCCCAACCTTTACATCCTCCTTCCCCCAAACGCTCGACAGCCGGGTGGGCTCTGCAGTTTATCCATCCCAAACTGCACCCGCTCGCCCTCCAAATCTGCCCACCGCCATCCCCATCGCCCTGGGGACCGGGGCAGAGGCGGTGGGCTGGAGTGGGAGCTTTGGGGGCTGGTGAGGGGACAGGGCAGGACAGGGCCATCAGGGCCACGGCAGGGCAGGTGCAGGTGGGGACAAGGACAGGGCAGGGCCAAGCAGGACAGGGCAGGGCAGGGGCAGGCAGGACCCCCCACCCCTGGGTGCTCAGCTCGGCCACGGGGCCCGTTGGTCCCCCCAAGGCCCCCCAGGGATGCAGCGGGGTGGGGTGAGGGGTCACAGCTGGCTGGTGTCCCCGGAGGGTCCCCCCCGGCCCCGGTGCCCCTGCACCTCGAAGCAGGCGCGGAGCTGAGGCGGGGAGGCTCAAAAGAGCAATTTCACTATCGCATATTAAAATGGGGCTGGGCGGAATTGCATTTCCCCGTCCCTTTAATCCAATAAGTCAGAACTTCTTAACTGATTAATTACAAAATTAATGAGTAAAATGGCAGGGTTTCAGTGAGGCGGAAGGGTAAGGGATTTTTTTTTTTAATGTTGTGCTCTTTAAAAAGACTGATGGAAATAAAGTTACCTCAAAGCGTCAGGGTGCTTTGATGCCTATAATAGCAATTTAGTTATTACACTAATAGATTTGCTCTTTATTTTTAACTAGGCATTGTTAAATATCTTCTTGTTTTGTCTGAATGAGGAATATTTGCATTCGCATTTTTCGTTATACAAATTCTCCCCGCACAAATAATTATTTTGCATTACTCCTCCGCCTTCCGTCTCAGCATCAAAGCGAGATTATCAGCACATTTCACAGGGAGAGCAGGGCTGACAAAACCCCGCAGCCGCACACCGCCCGTTACGCCGGCCGGCCCTTCCGCGGCACAGGCTGTGTTTACAAACACGCTCTTCCCTCTGGAAACGGCTGCATCCAACTCAGCACCATCAACTCCCAGGACTGAAACCTCTACCCAGAATCCCAAATGGATGGGACTGATGGTTGGAGAGAGCACCAAAGCGTCAGTGCAATGCACACTAAACATCTGCACTCCCTCTCCAAAAAAAAAAAAAAAA